>JAGVSP010001655.1:0-64569 GCA_022494985.1 Micrasema minimum
AAAAAACTTTTAGCAAGTGAATCTTACCGAATTATCACCACTAAAACGCCTAAAGTGAATGTTCAATTTGTTTGTTAAACTTTTACCAGAATTTTAAAAAAACTTTTTGATGTGTCCAAATATTTTTTAGACAAAAAACGGGATTTCCCCTTTTGGGGGCTAAAAATTTTAAAAAATTGAATTCAACGAGAGAGAACTTGGAAAAAATATGGAAAACTGGGGGTTTACGGCTTAACCGTCATTGGGGGGTAATGGCCATTGAGATTTTTACAAGTTTTTGGGAAACCCCAACAAAATTTTGTTTTTTAGTAATTAATTATTTTAATTTTACTATAGTTATTTTTATCATATTCAATATGCATCTGGCAGTTAATAATGAAGTTCGGGGCCAAACTTAGGTGGGAAGCGAAGTATGGGTTGGAAAAAGAAGGACAAAGAAATTGAATGCTTGAAAGCGTTCTCAGAGAATTTTTGGGGTAAAACTATGTAGAAGTCACAAACGTCAAAATTTAGAGCGAATGCAAGGCGAATAAGCATTATCACAAAATTAAGAAGGTCTCTTACGACGATGGTTGGGCAGTAGAGCGAAGGGACGTAAAAAGAACGGCAAAAAGAATAAGAATGCGAAATATGGAAAGCGGATATGGTGGAAATGTGATGAATAACTAACCATCCGCCACCCCCAAAGGAGTAGGCAGAGGGGAAGAACCCCCAAACCACTTGTCCGGCAACTTCCTTGCTTCCTCCCATTAAACATTTCTCTTTTGGCCCCCGTCGGTTTTTTCCGACTTAAAATGCCCCTTTAAAGCCCTTTTTTTACTTGTCATGCATGTCTTTCTCGGCCTTCCGACTTCAACCCCGGGGCAAGTCGCATCACATATTTTTTTAGGTTCTTTCTCCTCCGCCAAATGACCAAACCAACGAAGAGACCTTTCTTAAATTTTTGCGAAACTTATCTCCCCTGATTTGCTCTAATTTTAACAATATTGACAGTTTTACAAAACTTCGCCTGAGAGATCGCTTGCATGTTATGTTCTTTATATTTACAGCGTATCGCGCAACGAAAATTAAGATTTAAAATCTCGGAAAATTAGGGTTTGTTTAACTATTTTCATTTACTCCCTAAAAATTTAAATATCAGGAAAAACCACAGAAAAGAATTTAGAACTCAATCACAGATAATATCACTATTAAAAACGTCTACCTAAAACGCAAACGTTTGACGATCACAATGACTCCCCGTCAATCCCCGCGACCCGCGAGGAGCATTGACGATTTTTAGCCAGGGAAAGCCGATTACCAATTCAGGCCGTATTCAAACGTAAAATCATCCCCTTTTGTCGGATTTTTTTATTTGTCGACTGCTTTTTTTTATATTTTGGGTTTCCGAAAACCGGCTAAATTATAATAAAGTTTAAAAGAAGATTTGTGCGAATAAGAATATCCGGAAAGCTCGCGACTATTGCGTCGTTTAATTCCCCATCGATAACTTTAACGCGTGTTCCTTGTGATCCGGAAAACGTTAAAAACCGGTAAAAATCGTTATCACGCGCTTATTTCCCAGTCGGACTGATCTGTGATCGACAAAAAGCTAGTAAATTTAATATAACCATCCAAAATTCACCCACATGAAATGGTTGTGTTACTAATTTCCTACGAATGGCTATGAGAAGAAAATTCCCAACAAAGGGGTAGTGGGATCCCAGACCCCCCAGAATGGCCCAAGAAGTTGGGTTTTTAAAAACATTCCCGTTCTGAAGAAAAACCCCTACGAGACAACATATTCACGATTGAAATGCTGAAAAGAGGTAACGGGATCAACTTTAAAAAAATATCTATTGGTAAATCTTCGGAAAAGGGGGAAACACGGGACAAAATCACCGACATCCTTACAAAAAATTTTGACAAAAGGGAAACCATGTTTTTTTAAAGTAATTTTTTCTATAAACTTTCATTTAACCCAAAAAAAAAAAATAAATTAATTTTTTTTTAAGTTATTTAGAAAAACATTTTTTAAAGTTTAAAAATTTCAAACCGCGCTTAAAAATCCAAATGTACTAACTGCGTCATTTTTGCAGGGGACGTCAAAAAAGGGTTGTTTAAGGCATGGTATTTCTCCAGCCTAACAAAACTGTCAAAAAACTATGCAAACGAGCGGGAAAGGGACAGATAAAAATACCGTCGACTCAACTGTTTATTCGTTAAACAGTTTTAAGGTAACGAATGGGGCCCTCTTTTTTCAATAGAAACTTGTAGTAAATTTTTTATTCCATAAAAAGCCACGGAACGCGGCCCGGGGGGTTTAAAAAACGGAAAACCCAAACCTGCCTTAGATACAAGGGTGCTCTTTTTTAATTTTTGAAAGAAAGCTATTTTCAAAATTTTTATTAATTTTGCGTGCGTTTTTTGGGGGTTTCATGCCACTTCAAAATTTTTAAAAATTTTGCGTCTACACAAAACTTTTTAAAATTTCGATTCGGGGAGCAGTGGATTTCCCTCATTTTTGTCGATGCGACTTTCCCAGATAGGCCCCCTGATCATAAAATAATTACATTTACAGAATGCAGCTGTGAGCGAAAATTTCGGGAAAACCTTATAACATTAGTCTTAAAAATTTTATTTCTCAATCTAAATTTTTAAAACAATTTTTAAAAATTTTATAAAGATTCAAATTTATATAAAAAAAACTTTTGGGCTGTAATCAAAAGGACGAAAATTTTGGGGGAAATTTAAATCAAAGAAAACCCTTGTGAAAATGCACCTTTTTAATAATTAAGAATTATTTTACTGAATTATCATTTATTTTTTACACAAATCAATTAATTGAAAAATTAATTTTTTTTCCATAAATTTAAAATTTTTGAACGGTTTTCAAATTCTGTAAACCAAACATTTTTATCCGTTTGGGAAGTTCATTTCGGTGCTGTCTCCTTTATTCGGACGCATCGGCCAAAAGGGGAATAGTGGAGCGTACAAACGAAAACTATGCCCATGTGGCTCTCTATCGTTGTTCCGCGCTTCCCCCTTTCAAAACTGGCTAAAGGGGAAAGTGGACAATAGTCACTTTTTTTGTTTTTGCCCGCCGGGTTTTCGATTTATTAGACGTTTTTTATTTAAAATTCCACGGGAAAATAAATTTTTTCATTACCCAAATTTTTTTTTACTTTAAATTTTCCCATAAATTTTTTTTTTAAAATTTTGGGCAGTTTTTCCTTTGAAATTTTTAGTTATTCAAAATTTTATAAAATATCCAAAGAATATAATTTAATTTTAAATATTTTTTTACTAAATTTTTCATCAATTTGTGTGACTTTGGGGTTAAATTTTTTTTTATTTGGTTTTAAAAAAGGGACTTTTTGTACGTGTTTTTGAAAATAAATAAATTTATTTTCATTTATTCCCTAAAAACCGTCAAAATTACCTTAAAGGCGGGTAATATTAAAAAAAAAAATCAGTATACTTTCTACATAAAAACTACAGCCAAAGATACAAACGATTGGACTTCCAACCGATTAGTTCTCGGATTAATCGATACATGAAAGTACTGAAATCTGCTTCTGAAAGAATTTCGATGAGGTTTGCATACAGTGAGTCAATTTGACTCTTATGTTCCTCTATTGAGCATTGTTCTGTGAACATATCAAGAAAATTAAGAGCATAGAGATCTTTAAATCTCGCCTCGGTTATACTGCAGAATTTTCGTAACTGCGCATGATCTCTCTTGCCCCATATTTAGGATTAAGAATCGCCTAAGGTAGATGCAATCGTTTGTATCTTTGGCTGTAGTATTATGTAGAAAGTATACTGATTTTTTTAAATATTACCCGCCTATAAGGTACATATTGACGGCATTATGGCAATGATGAAGGCATAAATTTATTTATTTTCAAAAACACGATACACAAGTACCTTTTTCAACAAATATAATAATAAAAGTTAACAAAGTCACACAAATTGATGATAAATTAGTAAAAAGGAATAGTACATTAAATTATATTCGTAGGATATGTTTATATAAATTTTGAATAACTAACAATTCATATTGAATAACTGCTGCAATTTAAAAAAATATATAGTAAATTAGTAAAAAAGAAATAGTACATGAAATAATTATATTCGTAGGATATTTTGACGTGATAACGTCTAATAAATCGATGAACGCCGGCTGCACACACGAAAAAGCATGACTCATTGTCACGTTCCGCCTGAGCCGAGTGTGCAAGTGAGAGAAAGTAATCTTGCCGAACGGATTATAAAACTGTTTGGATTACAGAATTTGAATTAACGAGTGCAAAAAATTTTAATTTATGGAAAAAAATTGTAATTTTCAATTAACTCCTGATTTGTGTACAAAATAATGATAATTCAGTAATAATAATTCAATTCAATTCATAAAAGTGTGCTATTTTTCATCAATGTTTTCTTATGACGTTATTACGTAAAATTATCGTCCGTAAACCGACTTTACAGACAACCAAAAGTTTTTTTATATAAATATTGAATAACTATTAATACAATTTTAAAAAATTGATAATACATTAGTAGTTGAGAAATAGTACATTTAAGAACATAAGTGTCATAAGATTACCGTAATATTCGCATCACAGCTGCGATTCATGTAAATGTAGATAGTATTTTGATGATCAGTGGCGGCCCTATGCTGGACTGAAAGTCGCATACGACACAAATGAGGAAATCCACTGCTACCCGGAATCGAATTTTAAAAATGCTTTCGTGTAGACGCGAATATTTAAAAATTTTGAAGTGGCATGAAATATCCCAAAAACGCACGCAAAAATTAATAAAAAATGTTGAAAATAGCATTCATTTCAAAATCTTAAACAATGACGTCACTCCTTGTATCTAAGTGCAGTGTTTCCGGTTTCCGTTTTTAAACCCCCGTAGCCGCGTTCCGTGGCATTTTAATATGGAATACAATCTACATACAAGCTTCTATTGCAAAAAAGATGGCCGCCATTCAGTCTACCTAGAACAGCTGTTAACAGTATATGACAGTTGAGTCGACGGTATATTTTATCTGTGCTTCCCGCGTCAGTTTGCATAGATTTTTGACAGTTTTGTTACTGGCTGGAGAAATACCATGGCCTTAAACAACCCGTTTTATGACGTCACTCCTGCAAAAATGACGCAGTTAGTACATAGTGGTATATTTAGCGCGGTATTTGAAATGTGCAACTTTAAAAAATCGTATCTTCATCAATAACTTATAAAAAAATATTAATTTATTTTTTTTTGTTTGGTTAAATAGTAAGTTTATAGAAAAAAAATTACTTTAGAAAACAGTGGATTCCCTCATTGTCGAATATTTTTGTCAAGGATGTCGAGTGATTTTGTACCGTAGATCTCTCGCTATTCCGAAGATATCTACCAATAGATATTATTTACAAGTTGATCCTCGTTACCTCTTTTCAGGCATTTTCAATCGTGAATATCGTATGTCTCGTAGTGGTTTCTTCAGAACAGGATGATGCTTATTCAAACCCAACTTCATTGGCCATTCTGGAGGGTCTGGGATCCGCACTACTCCTTGTATTCGGAATAGTTCTTCTCATAGCCATCAGTACGGTAATTAGTAACACAACTCATTTCACTGTACGGTGAATTTGGATGGATTATATTGAATTACTAGCAGTTGCTCGATCACAGATCAGTACCGACTCGGTAATAAGCGACGTGATAACGATTTCTTACCCATGGATTTTTAACGTTTTCGCGATCACAATGGAACACGCGTTAAAAGTTATCGATCGGGATTATTAAACGAGCGCATACTAGTCGCGAGCCATTTCCCGAGATATATCTTATTCGCACAAATCTTCATTCAATCTTTATTATAATTTAGCCGGTTTTCGGCAAGCCAAATATTGAAAAAAAGCAGTCGACATAATAAAAAATCCGACAAGCGCGATGATTTGACGTTTGACATACGGCCGTGATATAGCGTAGATCGGCTCCGCTCGGCTCAGATCGTCAATGCTCGGCTCAGCGATCGCGGTATTGAACGGTATGTCATTGTGATCGCTCAAATCGTTAGCGTTTTAGCGTAGCACGTTTTTAACTACGTCGATAGTTATCTGTGATTGAGCTACTGAACTTACTTTGCTGTGGTTTTACCTGATATTAATTATTAGGGAAGTAAATGAAAATAGTCTAGCAACCATACATTTACCGAGATTTAATATCTTAATTTGCGTTGCTGCGATTACGCTGTAAAATATAAAGAATCATCATCATCATGCAATGCGATCTCTCAGGCGAATGTGTGGTAAAACTATGTGCAATAATGTTAAAATTAGAGCAGAATACAAGGCTGAGATAAGCATTGTCGACAAAATTAAGAAAGGTCTCTTACGTTGGTTCGGTCATGTAGAGCGGATGGATGATGAAAGAACGGCTAAAAAAATATGTGATGCGACTGTGCCTGGATGTAGAAGTCGAGGAAGGCCGAGAAAGACATGGCATGATCAAGTAAAACAAGTGCTTGAAAGTGGGCATGTAAGAAGTCGGAATAACCGACGTGCGTCCATGAGAAGATGTATGAATGTGGAGGAAGCAAGAGAAGTATGCCAGGACAGAGTGGTAGGGCGTTCTATCCTCTCTGCCTACTCCTTTGGGGGAATGGCGTGATGGTTAGTTAGTTCATCATCATCATCACACCATATCCGCTCCCATATATTCGCATTCTATATTCTTTTAGCCGTTCTTTCATCGTCCATTCGCTCTACATGACCGAACCATCGATCGTAAGAGACCTTTCTTAATTTTGTCGATAATGCTTATCTCAGCCTTGCATTCTGCTCTAATTTCGACGTTAGTGCACCTATCATACATAGTTTTACCACACATTCGTCTGAGAGATCGCATTTCAACTGCATTCAATCTACTTTCGTCCTTCTTTTTCCAACTCCATACTTCGCTTCCCTACGTGGCCACTTACCCAGCCAATGACAGGTTCATAAGCCCTGTAAACGCCTAGAATATCCATATTGCTTTCCAAGTTTTCTCGTCTCTGTTGAGATGTCAAATTGTAATTATTACCCGTAATAGGTGAAATCCAGTTTTTGTCTAAGTATTTGGACACACTCAAAATGTTGTTTATAAAAATTAGCTGGTAAAAGTTATAAGCATAACAAAATTGAACATTCATCTTTAGGCGTTTCCTAGTAGGTGATATTAATTCGGTAAGAAATCTCACTTGCAATCATAAAGGTTTCTGCTAAAATGCTTAGCAATTTTCTCAATTGGATGGCAGAGAGTTCACATGTGAAGCGTCGCGCCATTTTACTGTATATTGGCAGATATGGATATCAAATACTAGGTGAAATGGGGAATGTTGTAATACATCAAGTGGCCACTTAACCCAGCCAATGACAGGTCATAAGCCTGTAAACGCCTAGATATCCATATTCCCTTCCAAGTTTCTCGTCTCTGTTGAGATGTCAAATTGTAATTAATTACTATCTAGTTATGAAAAATGTTATCGTTTCAGAGAGATTATGTGACCATCAGCTTGTGGGTCGGTGCCAACATAATATTCCTCATCGTGAACCTTGTGACGTATATTGTGTATGGTGTTGTGATGATTTCCAGCGACGAATTCTCGGACGGGATCGCGGAAGGGGTCTCCACTATTTTGGGCAGCTTAATATATTCAGGTAAATTAATAATAATACTTCTACTCACGGCACATCAAGTGCAGTGAATCTTGATCCATGAAGGCAAGATGGTCAGACTTACGCTTCAGCGCCAGTCATGTATCACATACGTATAAGAAAAATCTATGGATCTAAAAACCTCTATATTATAAAGAGACACTTTTAACATATTTATTTATTTGGACTTGTACATAGTGTTTTTAAAAAAAATATATATACAATAAATGTTCCCTCACTGGGATAACCCGCTGCCGAGGGAAATATTTTACATTGTTTATAAATGGGTATATTCTACATACAATCTTAATTTAAGTAACCAACATCAATGCATTTTTTTTTATTTTTTTGTAATAAAAGTAAGTATGTGGTCTAAATTTTTAAAATAAAAAACCCCTGACTATCTACTTGGCCTGATCAATTCCCTCCAATTGTACACGACCCACCTCCACAATCCATTTTTTTTATGGCTACTACTTTGTATGCTGAGTGTTTTTCGAGTGTTCTGATGGACAAATGGGAGTAGGTTGTACACTTTACTCGAGTAATAGACAAGGCTTCTTTGCCAAAGGTAGTGTGGATTTTTGGAGGTTTATGAAGCTGCCATAGTTGTGTTCCTAGTTTTGTGTCTAATTTGAGGTAGATATCATTTGGTTCTGTAGAGTATTTTTATATGCATATGTTAATATCACCTTTGCAAAGATCTGCTTGATGGACATAAGATGACTCCATATATATACGTATATAAGATGACTCCGTCTTAGAATATGGTGCTAAAAATGGGTTCTATTAGATTAGGTAGACCCAACCAGTCTGAGCATTTTACGATTTTGAGTGTTGCTATTGAGAGTCACGTTTGAAGTTTTTGAGAATTTTTAACAAGTATAAAAACATGCCAAATAAATCGAAAAAAACAATGCGTTTCAATAATTTACAATAGCGATTTTTTAAACCAAATTTATAACTAATTAAACATCACGCCATTTCAGGTAGGCAGAGAGAATAGAACACCACACCACTCTGCCTGGCATACTTCTCTTGCTTCTTTCACATTCATACATCTTCTCATGCACGCACGTCGATTATTGCGGCTTCTTACATGCCCTCTTTCAAGCACTTGTTTTACTTGATCATGCCCGTTATATGTTTATTCATTTTTTATTAAGTAGAAGTAATCGACGTGCGTGCATGAACAGATGTATGAATGCGAAGCAAGTAAGGGAAGTGTGCCAGGACAGAGTGGTGTGGCGTTCTATCCTCTCTGCCTACCCCTACGGGAAATGAATATACTCTTAGGTACTAACGGTTCCTAATACTTAATGCCCAAATTATTGTAATTCTTGTTTAGAAATTAATTCATTTATTTTATCTATATGATTATTTTTAATTTAGGTATATTTGTTTACTTTCTGTTAATTTTTTTACTATGTGTCTTCTGTGTTGTGTGTATTTATAGTATTTTACTATATATATTTTCTTCATTTAATATGAATTTATCACCAAGTCTTCGATTAATTTTTTTTTTTTGTATTATGAATATTATTTTCAACTTTTTTCAAACATATTTTGGTTTTTCAGGGGTGAAGATGTATTTTATAATTGTGGTGTCAAGCTTCGGAAAAGACCTTGTTGGTGAATAAACTCTAACAAATAAGTTGAGCAAGCTTTTTCTACAGTGGCCCCATTAATAATAATTACATCACTTTCAATAGGAAACAAAATGCATAACTAATTAACAAAATCCTCATAATTACAGATAAGTAATTAGAAATTGCCTTAATTTACGATAAATTTGCGATAAAACTATCTATCCGTAATCTGTATCTGCAGCTCAATCACAGATAACTATCGACGTAGTTAAAAACGCGCTAACCACGTGCTAACGCTAACCATTTGACCGATCACAATGAACATACGTTCATACCACGTTCGCGTTACCGAGCACCATAGATGATAATAAATATCGCGGCCAAACGTCAAACGTCAAATCAAGAAAGTCAACGCGCGTGTCGGATTGTTTATTATGTCGACTGCTTTTGTCAATATTTGGCTTTCCAAACGCCGGCTAAATGCAATACGGAACTCGAGAAAGATTGAAAGAAGATATATGCGAAGAAGATATATCTCGGAAAATGGCTCGCGACTTGATGCGCTCGTTTAATAATCCTGATCGATAACTTTTAACGCGTGTTCCATTGTGATCGCGAAAACGTTAAACATCCATGGTAAGAAATCGTTATCACGTCGCTTATTACCGCGTCGATAGTGATCTGTGATCGAGCTACTGATGCTATATACTGAATTTATTGCAAACATTTTAATTTCAGAAGACATTTCGTATAAATTAGTCAAAACAAATAATTTATTGGGCATTACTGGATTTTTATAAAACATGTACCTACAATTCAACGGAAAATAAGCGCAATCCATGAATTATACATATTTGTGTATTTAACCACAACCCTTCTTTGTTTCGTTAAATTTTTTTTGTTGAAACTTTTTTGTAATCTGTTATTTTGTTATAAAATAAAATATTGTGTAAATTAACATTGAAGTATTAATTTTAGGATTACTAAAGCACACTTAGGACAGAAAACTGTACAGTTTCTTGTGCAGTTTCTTGTTCAGATACAGCCTGTCAAAAGACACTAACTGTGTATATTTTTTTAACAGCTACCCTAAGTCGTATGTTTACAATCAGGAAATTGTTAATATAACTTATTTATTAATATTAAAATGTGTTGTCTCCTGCGCTTAAATATTCAGAACCTATTTCTCAACACTTGCACCACACTCCACACACGTACCACAATACAACATATACGCAACATAAAAATTTCAAATACTTGTTTGCTCACTCTTGTTGTCCTCAGAAATTTATTTTATACATTGTGTTGTGCACTTAATTGGTGCTATGTTATAAATATTGCCTTGAAATATTAATCTTAATTCAATGTACCTACATAGCTCCGTGTGTTTATTATGAAAAATATAAATAAATAAATAGTGTTAATACATAAATTGTTTTTGATGTTTTTAAAAGCATTCAAGATATCAATATCTACTTAAACGTTTACATAAAAAACAGTAACTGTCAGGTCAGCTAAACGTCACGCCGACCATTCAATATTCCATACAGTTTTCGCTTTATACGGGACAGTTTGCAAACTGCTTTACTTACAGTTTTTTCTGACCAACTTTACAATTTTCTGCCCCGTATAAAGTGCGCATTAGTGTGTTTTACCAACAAGGGGACGAAATTATAGCAATATTCTAAGTACTGTCATAGTTATTCCGCCTAGTTATAGTGCCAGTTTATGTTTAATTGTCGTATTACAATAATTTTTTTAAAAATTCTTATTAAAATGGGATTTATATATATACTTATTTTTTCTTTATGGATAGAATTATTTGACAAAATAATTTATATTTGATGATTTGTTAAAATTTATCGAAAAAAAATTCTTACTCAATTATTGGTCAAATAAAAAAAATTACAAAATTGACTCCAAATATTATTTATTATTTATTATATGGACAATTTATAAAGCGCAGTTTTTGCAAAAAATCGCCTCAAGAGCGCTGTACAGAAAGAGGCTAGATCTTAACTCATCCTGCAGCTACCAAGCGCATAGACGGTTGGAGAATTCTAGCCCCTGATAAGAAATATAACACATTTTAATTATAAGTTAGAAAATTTAACAAAATTATGTATGTAAGTATACTAAGCAATATTAAGTAGGTAAAAGTGTTTTTGGAACTGATTTTCACTAAGTAGGAGGCTAGACAATAATCCATCTTGCAGCTTCAAAGCGCATGGATGATTGAGGATCTAGCCCCCTTCATACTACGAATCTACACTGTATGGTATTTAAAATATATTTTTCTTCTTTTAGTATAAATTAGAATTTCACGTACGTATGCGGGATCCTAGTATTGTCTATTTAGTTGATTTTATTTAGATAGGTTTATAAGATAGGTTTATAAGGTTTATAGGATAGGTTTATAAGGTTTATAAGATAGGTTTATAGATAATTTAGATAGGTAGATAATATTATTTGACTAAATAATAATTCAATCATATATTTTTTTATAAACCGTTTATTCACTGAATATTTTTTTTACAAAACATTGTTATACTGTACAAGATTACAACACAGTTTTAAGTTTTGTATTAAAATGCTTTTATTATATTGATATGTATAAGTAAAGAAGGTACATTAATTTAGGGAAGAATATAAAAATAACACAGTATTATAATTTTCACATATTTTGTAATTAATGTTTTTACTGGGCATTTATTCGTAATGCGTAAATTTATTGAAATTCTTAAGAAATCCTTAATGTTTTTTTTATATAATTGTTACAACAACAAATAATACATAATATTAGTAAACACAATAATATCAAAATCATTTATAGTATGTATAAAAATATAGCACGTTATACGTTTAAAAAATGTAAATTTATGGCAGTGAAAGAATATTTTTTATATCTACTGTAGGTATAATTAATTGAATGACTATTTTTTATTCGAGATATTTTTTGTTTTTTTCAACACCCTGGTTTATCTTACGTGTATTTTGTATTTTATACAGGGTGTAACAAAACTCGATGTACAACCCGAAAACTGGTGAATCTACATCGTATTTGGAGACGATTGTGTAATGTGACTTTTTAATCTGAGCCTCAAAAAATTTTTTTTGTCTCACAAAAGTTTTCATAAGTATGGCAGATAAAAAAAATTGCTCAAATTCTTATTAAAATGCGTTTTTTAATTTTGTTCTCTTTAGGGATAGTATAAATTTGACCAAATACATGATATTTGATAACAATTTGCAAAAAAAACCCGAAAGAAAAATCAACTTCGTACTCAATTTTCTCGAAAACTAATGGTCAAATTAATTTTTATTATTCTATTTTACAAAATCGACTGCAAATATTATGTAGATTCACTGGTTTCCTGCTTGTACATCGAGTCTTGTTACACTCTGTATAAACAAATTTAAGTTTAATTGAATTAAAAGTGTCTTAAACACATACATACGTAGCTCAAAAATCCATTTGCGAATTAATTTGGAAATATTACAATTTAAATATGTATTTACATATTCATATAAAAATAACAAAAATAACTACATTTGTCAAGAAATATTCAAGTAATGCAGAGTGATAAAATTATAAATGTTATGCTGGTTAAATTGATTAATATGATTTTACTTTATGCCAGAATGCTGTGATATTCTAAAGTTTTATAAAAATGTTAAAAGCACACAAATCCAATACACTTAACTTACTTACAATATCGAAAATAATACAAACAATCTTGAAAAAATACTTCATTATCAAATCCTAAAAGATACTTAAATGTTACTTACGTTTAAAGTTAAAAGCAAACACAATTATACATAAAGATGACGTTTTGCATGCAAAAGCGCAACTACCAAAATGCAGTTATGACGACACCAAAATAGTGCACGAAATCGATACAACTGATAATATGTTTGAGTGCGGAAAGTTGGCGTACAGCCAGACTAAGTGTGCTGTTTTGATTTCATAGGTTTTGGGTTATTATGCCAGCGTACTACCATCCAGCCTTGTGGCATCTATTAACAAAATGTAACTCTGTAAATATGTAGGGTAAAGGGAAGTATTTTTGTGACATGGATAAGTTATATAGTGAAATACTTTATTTGCTGGCTGGTCCCTGATAAAAAGGTTGGTTGGTTTATCGTTGTTGACTGAGAGACGTTAATATTCATATTTGCGATAGGCATTTCGTTGAAATCTCGAGAAATGTATCCGATCGTTTAGCTCAGTGGATAGAGAAGCTGACCGGTGATCAGAATGACCCAGGTTCAAATCCTAGAGCAAATGGTTATTTGTTTTTCAAGTGATTTGATGAATGCACATAGTAGTTGTGATTTTTTTCTATCTTTGCAGTGTTATTACAATTATTGTAAAATCCCCATAAATGAAAAACTTGGTAAGGCATTGTAGTATCTGTCATGGTAAAATTTATTTGATGAAACAGATATTATTTATTTTAATGGCTTCATGCACTTTTTAACCTCATATCAAAAGACAAAATTAATCTGGAATCCATTCATTACTGACTGATCAATTTTTTTAGAAGCCAACTACAAAAATTTAAACTGAAATTTAAAGCTGAACCAACATTTATTGAATACAATAATAATATAAAAGCGAGCCTTACTAGGACAAGATGTGTCGTTGGTCCGGAAGAAAAACGACACAAAATAAAATAAATTGTTCTTAAGAACACCATTCCAAAAAAATCGAATGTCGAAAAGTGTTTATCAGAAAACCATGTGAATATCGATTTACATAAACATATAATCGGTTACAAGGTTTCATTTTAAATTGTTTCGCATGTCGTTTTTTTCTGGACCAGCGATATACATGGAGTAACAAAACTCGTAGTACAACCCGAAAACTGGTGAATCTACATCATATTTTGAGGCGAATGTGTATTATGACATTTGAATCTGAGCTTGAAAATTTTTTTTTCTTCTCAATTAAGCTTTCATTAGTACCGCAGATAAGTAAAATTGCACAAATTCATATTAAAATCCTGCTTTTAATTTTGTTTTATTTATGGATACTATCAATTTGACTAAATAAATTATATTTGACACAATTTTCAAATATTTATTTTTAAAAAGTTAACTTCGTAATTTCCTCAAAAACTGTGGGTCAAATCAAAAGATTTTATTCTGCAAAATCGACTCCAAATATGATGTAGATTTACTGTTTTCCCGTTTGTTAATCGAATTGTGTTACACGGTGTATAAGTACAATATCAATAAACTTTCACTTATCTTATAAAATGAACATAATGGCAAAAGATCATGGAAATATTAAGCATGAAATAAAATTCAAATGTTGTTTTTCCACTTAAACTCCTATGTTCCCTCCTCCTACCACAATCTCCTTCCGGAAGCTTGACACCACAACAAGGAAGTAGTAGACGATTGCTGAAAAAATATACAATAAATAAATTAGTATAACATAACTTATACAGGGTGTCTGGTGGCAGATTTATATTTTTAAATACGATTTTTTCAAAAAGTAATAAACGGTGCGGGGGAGGGTGGTGCCGTTGGAATCACCGATCATGCGGATTTGTCAATCACGATGTCGCAGTGATCGAGTAAGCATCGCGCATTCGCTGTAGAGATATTTTTTGAGAGTAATGATCCTTACGTAATTGCCCGTCGATAATTTTGTTCGAAGTTCGGTATTCGGCGAACACGTGATGGACCGAGTGTAAATTTAATTCGTTCGTGGGTGCAGAGATATCGCGCAACTGCTTCGGCTATGAATGTCTCACGGCCAGGGCCCAGCCGATCTTCAAGGACTCCCGAAAACATTGAACTGGTTGAAAGCAGTTACGTAAAAATACGCGACTTTCAATACGGAAAAGAGCAGCCTTACTGGGACTTCCAAGAGTGATTATTCATAAAATTTCAAGAAAGGATCTGAAGTTCCATCCTTTTAAAATTCAAATCGTTCAAGAACTGAAAGAAAGTGACTTTGATTTACGCAAAAAAAATCGTTTTCGCACTGTAAATCCCATTCTTCGGAGCGACGAGGCTCATTTTCACTTAAACGGCCACGTCAACAAGCAAAACTGCCGTTACTGGTCTCCAAGAACCCGCAACCCTCGATTGAAACATCAAAAATCACTGCATTGCTCCCGGGTAACTGTTGTTTGGTGTGCCTTATCCACGCATGGGATAATTTGACCATTTTTTTTCGAAAATTCTCGAGGTCAGGCGACGAATGTCAATGGTGAAAATTATCGACGCATGATTACGGATTTCTCTTTGCCAAACCTGTGAGCTCATTCATCGTACTCTTCACACACGTGGTATCAACAGGATGGGGCTACTGCGCACACAGCCAGAGCTTCGATGAATTTGCTTTGGGAAAATTTCCCCCAAAAACTGATCAGTCGCTTTGGGGACATCCCATGGCCACCGAGGTTGCCCGACCTAACTCCCATGGATTTTTTTTTTTATGGGGCTACCTCAAAGATAGGGTTTATAATGACAATCCCTAATCTCTTGTGGCTTTAAAGGAAAATATTCGTCAAGAAATCAGCTCAATTGAACCAAGTTTACTGCAGCGTGTGGCGCAGAACACAAGTCTTCGTTTTGAACAGTGTGTGCAACTCGACGGAAGACGTTTGGATGACATACTCTTTAAAAAATAAAATCCGCATTTCTATTCTATCGCTCAATGCTCTTAATAAAACTTTATGTCAATTATTACGTTTTTTATTTAAGTTTGAAAATATAAATCTGCCACCAGACACCCTGTATTAGGCATTTAAGTTTCTAACAATGCTTAATAGATGGCAGTGACTTTAAAACGCCTTTGGCCGATCGCCAAAAAGTAATAATATCGTGCTTAGTAATTAAACGGTCTCATGCCCATCGTTTGGTTTCGGCTCCAAAAGTAAACACTTTCGACTCCTCAGCTGTCAAATTAGTATGCTTAGCAGTAACGTAGCAGCCAAGTAAAATAATGTGCTTAAAAAATCAAAAATTTTCATCATCATTCAATGAAAAGCCAATAGCTTATTGGGCAGTCCGGACCTATGCTGGATTAAAAGTCGCATGCGACATTTTGGAATGGCGAGTGACCCACGGTACAAAATCACTCGTCATCCGAAGTGCCGCATGCGACTTTCAGCATAGGGCCCCTGGACCATAAAATAGCATAGCATACTGTCTGGGATGGATGTCTGGGATGGGGGGCCTGGCGAGGCGGGATACCGGTCTCCACACGGGTGTTTGTAATTACTAATAAATAATGATGGGGTAGAAACTAACATCCCTACCACTGTTAATTTGGGCTGACTCTGGTTGGTTTTGGGTGATGGAAACAATGACAATTATAATACATAAGCCGAGACGGTGGTAGGGGTACAATGAAAGCATTTGTTCGCGTACATAATCGTAAATTCATCCGTATTTTTATCACACTAACAATCTTCAAATCGCGGTTTAGCTTGTTGAAAAAATCGGTAGAGTTGGCAGGACTGAAAAAAGACTCAATAGTCTTTAAAGCAGTCTAGGGAAAGGGTGGGGCTTTCATTGTAAAAGCATAGCATACTATGTATGTAGGTACACACTTTAGTATTTACACAAATATTTTTGAAAAAATAAATAAAACTTCCATTAACCGACTAACCATTACGCCATTTCCCCGAAGGAGTAGTTCAAGAGGATAGACCACCACACCACTCTGTTCTAGCACACTTCCTTGCTGCCTCCACATTCATACATCTTCTTATGCACGCACGCCGATTATTTCGAGTTTTTTACATGGCCACTTTCCAGTACTTGTGTAGGTACTTTATCATGCCATGTTTTCTCGGCCTTTACACCCAGGCACACTAAGTGTAAAATAATCTATGATGCAAGACTTGCATGATTTTAGCCGTTGTTTGACCATTCATACGCTCTTCATGACCATCGCAAAATACCTTCCTGTCAAATTCTATAATTAAAAAATTAGATCTAATTTTTTTTGTATATTTACCTGCTTGTATCAAGGCCGTTATTAGGATCGTGGCACCACCCCCAATAGCACCACCAACCATCATGGTGATTCCCTGGATGAGAGCTCCGATGACGTAGATCACGGTGAAGACCACATTGATGACCACCCAAAGATTGCAGTAGTCAGCGCGCCTCTGGAAAAGAGATTGGTGGATGAGTTGCTGAGAAAATTTGGGACCAGAAGCCCCGTGATCATAATATGGATGAATATCTAACAGAACTTTGCATCTCTCAGAACAAAAATTCTTCTCAAGTAACGCTTCAATCTTTAACGTTTACTGCTAGAGGTAAAATTACAGACACTAAACGGCATTCTAACACTAATGCCCGCTGTATACGGGACAGTTTCTTGTTCAGAAAACTACACAGTTTCTTGTTCAGAAAACTGTGCAGTCTGTCAAACTTCTGTCAAAAGACACGCTAAATATGTGTATTTTCGAAACGCGATTGTAAGTTATTATCGTATGTTTGCTCTCAGGAAATTGTATATTTAGCTAATAATGTAAATATGTTATTGGTTTTTTACGTATTTAAAAGCATACAACAAACTAATGTCTACTTAAACGCTTACATAAAAAACATTAATTGTCATGTCAGCTTAAATCTGACATAAGCACGCAGTTTTTTAAACAGTTTTCGTTGTATACGGGACCGTTTTCAGACTGCATAGAAAACTGCGCAGAAAACTGTCCCGTATATAGCGGGCGGAAGGCCCAAAACACACCTAGAAACGCAAAAATGACGAAACTGCAACTCTAAGTTACTTTTGTAGTGTAAGAAAATTAGACCAGAAATGATCATTTAGGGGAAATAAATTCGTGTAGTTTTGAAAATTGGCACATTTGTTCCTTGAAGTGTCCTGATCAACATATTCAAAATCCTCTATGGTGGGGGGTGTGCTAACTGCGGGGGGAGGGGGGGGAAAGGTCCCCTTTTTCAGATTTTGGGTTATATCTCGAAAACCTTATGAAATAGCGTTAAAGTTTCTTCTACAATAATTATCTACATAAAATTTACTACAAATTAAGTTCTTTTCATTTTTACTGCAGGATTAATACTTTAGGAGGAACAAGGGGTCCAAGAATGGGAAGCGCAAAATCTTGCGCGGCCGTACGCGTCTCCCGCGTTTTTTCATTCTTGTCTAATAAAACCCGTCTCTTCCCCTTCTCCGCCTTCAGACCGCCAGCCAGTGTTGCTAATTTAGCAACCTTATAGCTAGATTAAGCAAATTAATGCAAAAATAAATGCCGCCTTATTAAACTCTTGATAGAAAGAATGCAGACTGAAAGATTTGAAACGCGAGTGGCTGTAAGTGATGCTGACTGTACAATTGTCCAAAGTGCAATTAACAAATCCTCAAATCATCCTGTAGTTGCCGTTGTTGGAGAAGATGTGGATTTAGCAGTCCTCCTAATGGCTTTGACACCACCAGAGAAGCAGATCTTCTTTATTAAGCCGGGAAGAGGAAAAGTGGAAACCGTGTTGTTCCATTCTTTTTCTTCATAGTTTTAGCGGTTGCGATACAACCTCAGCCATTTACAGAAAAGGCAAAGTATCATTTGTAAAGCTTTTTAAACATAAACCATTTATAAAGGATATAGCAGCTATCTTTTATGATTCAACATCAACTGTGGAAGCCATAGCAGAATCAGGAGAAAGAATGTTTTTGGCAGTGTACAATGCGCCCTCTACACAAAATAATCTTAACCGCCATCGCTATTTTGCATTTTTGAAATCCAGTACCAAGCCCAAAGCTGATCTTTGCTCTCTTCCCCCTGCTAAAGGTTCAGCTAAATATCACGCCTTCAGAGTCTACCATCAAGTACAAGAGTGGTTAGGGAACCAACTGCCCGCTGGAATGTGGGGTTGGAGGCGAGGAACTAATGGAAATTTAGAGCCAATAACCACCTTGGACCCTCCCGCCCCTGACAGTGTGTTAAAATCAATTTTCTGCCGCTGCATGAGTGATTGTGCCGGAAAATGCGGATGCCGAAAAGTAGGCATTAAATGCAGTCTGCTTTGTAACGGCTGCTTAGGAGCGTGTACTAATGGTGCTCCCATCGATTTTAACGAAGATAACGAATATGAAAAAGAAGACGAAGATAACGAATGTGAAAAAGAAGACGAAGATTAATTATACCAAATAACACAGTTTTTCGACCTTATATGTCGTAGATTTTATTTAGGTATAATTTATTTTAATACAACTATAGTGTGTACATTTTTTTTCTAAACGTTTTATTTGTAATTAAAAAGTACTTCGTATTTTTTTATTTTATTAATTTGAAAAAGCGGACATTGTATTTATATGTATATATAAATGTACTCTAATATTAACATTATAATTCATATTTATTAGATATTAACAAAAATGTGTTTTTTAAGTATTATCTACTTAAGATAAACTAATTCTCTTTGAACTATGAATATTTAATTTCTTCTGATGATTGTTAGCATTATTTTAACCTTATTTTAAACAAATTATTTTGTGTCCCTGTCAATTGGAATTTTGGAAAGTCATAAACATTTTTCCAATTCCTAATTCTTTTAATTTTTATTTATTTAAATAAACATAATATATAAAGATAACATTATTTTCATTTTTGTCAACACCTTGTAACGCTACTGATACTATATAAAAGTATTATTGATCCAAAATATTATGAATGTAAAAGGAATTGTAACACTATTGAGAAGATTTTTTTTAAACTTGAAATAAAGGAAAAAGTTTAGTCTCAGATAAAAAATGTGGTAACTTAAATTATTTTTAGTTTTAGGTTAATTTTTCCTGTCCATTCAAGTCGCTAGAAAATATTTGTCAGTACGAAAAATAAATGTTTTTTTAAGTAAAAATGTTGCTTAATCTAGCTATAAGGTTGCTAAATTAGCAACACTGGCTGGCGGTCAGAAGGCGGAGAAGGGGAAGAGACAGGTTTTATTAGACAAGAATGAAAAAACGCGGGAGACGCGTACGGCCGCGCAAAATTTTGCGCTTCCCATTCTTGGACCCCTTGTTCCTCCTAAAGTATTAATCCTACAGTAAAAATGAAAAAACTAAATTTGTAGTAAATTTTATGTAGATAATTATTGTAGAAGAAACTTTAACGCTATTTCATAAGGTTTTCGAGATATAACCCAAAATCTGAAAAAGGGGACCTTTCCCCCCCTCCCCCGCAGTTAGCACACCCCCCACCATAGAGGATTTTGAATATGTTGATCAGGACACCTCAAGGAACAAATGTGCCAATTTTCAAAACTACACGAATTATTTCCCCTAAATTCGTTAATTTGCTTGGGCTATTGAGTTTAGTGAAAATAGGTGCGTCGTGTGTATAGGACTATATGACATAAATTCAAAAGTAACTTGGGGTTGCAGTTTGGTCATTTTTGCGTTTCACCGTGTGTTTTGGGCCTAAGTACGGAGGGTCCGGAGTTCGGAGAACGGGCCTTCGCTGCTGAGAGCAGTTTGGAATGGAAAATTCAAAATTTATTTTTCAAAATCCTACACGAGCATTCGAGTCTAATTTAGAGACCGGCAACGCAACAATCATGATGTTTTTAAATAATTTAAGGCGATCCATCCAGCGCGGAGCAAAAAAAGGCAGTTTTCAAACTAAACTTTAGAGTCCAATAATAAGCTTAACATAAAATTTTGAAAACCATAAAAAAGATTGAACATTTATCTAGTTGGTTGATGAAATAAAAATATTTTACCAAAAAATTGCAAGGAAAAAGTGCATTTTTCGTTTTTTTCAACACAAAGTTTTAGTAATTAGATATTATATTCTAATATTTTTGATTATAGTTATTTAAAGATCAATTATTGTTTTTATTGGAGGATGAGTTAGTTTTTTTTTTTAAAGTATCCGATTTTCGTAAAATAAAATTGTTGCAGAGTCCATTTCGAATTAAATTGTTGAAACTTAATCGCTTTTCTTATGCATATTCCTTTAAAAAAAAAATATTTTTTACTTTTCTATATACAACACGTATTTTTCAATTAAGTGCTTTTTTTTCAAAAATTGCTAAAATATTATTGCAATTAATATTATAAAATCATGTATTTTCATTGAAAATCAATCATATACAAAGCGTATGTTTTTGAAAATTTGAAATCAGTTCTGAAATCATGTTTGGCTGGATTCGCCTTAAACGAAAAACACAGTTTTTTTTAAGAAATTTTTCCATCAAAAAATCTGGATATGGTATATATTGTCAAAGAATAACTGTCTTTTTTTCTCTGCCTGAAATAACAAAAAATATATTAATTATGCCGCAGCATAACAACTGAATCTTCCAGCTTCTATACAACTTTCAAATCTCTTATAACAAAAATTAAATTCTTAAATAGAGTACACAGTATAGACAAGTTACCTTTTGGACTCCAATGAGAAGGATGATCCCCACAATACATTGAACAATTCCTCCGATAATTTGCACAATGTAGGCAGAACCACTTCCACCCCCGCCCCCACCACCGTGGGAAGTGGAAGAGTGGTTGTTGGAGAAGACCGCTATAAATGCAGAGATAGTTATTAATATTCCCCCAATCTGAAACAAACAAAAAAAGGGTTGTTATCATCATAGACACTCATAGACAGTGTGAAATTTCGCATATACACTCATAGACAGCGTCAGAATTAGCATGGACACTCATAGACAGTGTGAGAATTAGCATATACACTCATAGACAGCGTCAGAATCAGCATACACTCATAGACAGTGTGAAAATTCGCATATACACTCATAGACAGCGTCAGCATTAGCATAGACACTAGGGTGCTTCTTATTTTTCGACTTTTGAAAAATTACTGCGTCAGCCCGCCATTCGCTTCTATCATCTAAAAAACTAACCCATGTTTTTTATTTTTTTTTTAGATATGTTTTTAGGGGTCGCTACCTCGTGTTCAAAGTTTGAAAAAATTATGATAATGTTAACTTGCAGCTCTATGTACATAAAACAGTTATATTCATCATTTATACATGATTAAACATACTAATTCAACTCTTTGTCACAATATTCCGTACAAGGACACACGACATTTTTTTTCGACAACTGTTGTTTTTGACATCAACGCTCAAAAGTGCAGGTACCGATCCATCAGAGTACAATAAATTCATCCTCAATTCGTCGCCAGCGTATGAAGCAAAGGCAAAGGGTAGCGGAATCCTTAAAGAAAGAATTTAACCCAAATACGCCTCTTGCTGTTCATTGGGATTGGATGGTAAACTGATCGAAGACATAACAGGACACAAAACAGTGGATCGCCATCCCATTTTAGTGTCAGTACAAGGTGTAGATCACTTTTTGGCAGTTCCCAAAACTCAGTCATGGAACTGGGGGATGCGTGTCCTTCAGCTGTTTATGACACTATTTCTTTCTTGGAACTTGAGCGACAAAATAAAATGCTTTTGCTTCGACACCACTGCGGTCAACACTGGAATTTAAATCTGCTTGGCCTAACATTGACCAGAATAAGTTCAGTATAGTTTCTTCTTCAGACTCTGACGCTTTAAGATACGTAGAAAATATAGCAGGCAGCACAATTTCATTTGCTGAAGAACAGCTAAATGATTATCAGCCACGTGACGATTATAAGGAACTGTTGACACTTACAATAATATTTTTGGGGAGGTATGCCTAATAAAGGGATATCATTCAGAGCTCCAGCAGGTCTTCATCGCGCACGATGGATGGCAAAAGCAATTTATTGCCTTAAGCTTTTTATGTTCAGAGACCAGTTTAAACTGACAAAAAAAGAACTTAAAGCCATTACTGAAATTTGCGTTTTCGTCGTTACGATTTATGTAAGATGCTGGTTCCAAGCTCCCGTGGCAACTTCAGCATCAAGGAATGACTTGTGACTGTTAAAAAATCTTAAGAAATTTGAATATATAAACAAAGCTATGTCCAAAAAAGCTCTAACGAAGTTTCTGGGGCATTTATGGTATCTGTCCGAAGAACTTGTTGCGCTTGCTTATTTTGATGACGAAGTTTCTCTTGAAAGCAAACAAAAAATGGTGATTGCACTGAATGAGGAAGGTCCAGACTATAGCCCAAAGCGAATCACATTGGATCTAAGTCACATCGAAGAAAAAAATATTGAGGATTTCGTGACCAGCAACACCCTAAGATTTTTCAGAATCCTGGGAATTTCGTCTGCATTTTTGCAAAAAGACCCTCGTCTTTGGGAAGAAGATAAAGACTACAAAGCTTCCAGAGAAATTGTACGCTCTATGAGAGTGGTGAACGACACTGCGAAACGCGGCGTAGCATTGATTGAAGAATTTAATAAACTAATTACCACAGACGAAGAACAAAAACAATTCCTTCTTTTGGTTGTGAAAAAATTCAGGCAAAAGTACCCTGATACAAAGAAAACTACTTTATTAGCATAAGTAACAATTTTTTTTATCCTAATAGTTATATAATTTATGTTTGCTTGTCTTTTTCAGAACTTAATTAAAGAATTTTCAGATATACATTTTTTTTATTTTTCAATCGCTGGTAGCGACCTTTAAATATTACTTTAAAAATAAAAATAAAAATTTTGTATTATTTTTTTTGCGCCTTAGAACAGAATAAAAGGGTGACGCACATCAATTTAAAAAAAATTTTTTTTTTGCCTATTTAAGAAGCACCCTAATAGACACTCATATACTATTCATTTATTTCTGGATGATTTATAAAGCGCTATTTTTGCGAGAAATCGACTCAAGAGCGCTGTACAATAAAAAGGCTAGATCACAACACGTCTTGCAGCTACCAAGCGAATGGACGGTTGGAATTTTTTTATAGCCTCCTACAGTTTTAAACAGATTTTAATACTATTTTACTAATAATAAAATTAAAGAAAAAAATACATTTTGAAGTCAATACATACATAGATTATAATGATGGATTATGTGTAAACGTATATAACTTTGTAGATAGATTCTTGTCTTGCAGCTACTGAGCGCATGGACGATAGATTCTACCCCCCTTTACAAAATTTGAATTGTTAAAAATAGTGAAATGTGTAAAGATCCAATATGTAAATGAACTACTACTACTACTACTTTCCCTTATCCGCATCCAATGGTGCATAGGGCACTGCATTGGTATTCCAAGTGCAGTGTATCTTGATCATTTATATTTCATGAAGGCAAGATGACCAGTCTTACGCTTTAGTACCAGTCCAAGGTATCACACATAAAATATTAATATGAAAATCACATGTAAAAAAATATTTCACCCCCTACGGAAATCGAACCCGCGACCTCTTGCGCGGTAGCCAAATGCGCTACCACTATGCAACAAGGCGGACTCATGCATAGAAATAGACACTCTTATACACTCATGTGACTCATATACTGTGAGAATTAGCATAGACTTTTTCTATTATTTTCATCATTTCAATTAAAAAAATATAATCGAATCCCAAAAAAACCTAAATATCCACAATACTTTTAACTAACTCACTAATCAACCGTCACGCATTTCCCGTAGATGTAGGCAGAGAGGATAGAACGCCATACCACTCTGTCCTGACACACTTCCTTCGCCTCCTCCACATGCATACATCTTTTCATGCACACACGCACGGAACAATCGGCGTATGCGCACAATGCTTGTGTTTCTTAAAAAAAATATAGACCTTGAAGTCTTGAAAAAAAAAACTCGATTCTTTCTATTTATTAGAAGCTCTTGTCTTTGGATAGGTATTGTGATAAGGTACGGCAGGGGACGTATGAAATAGTGTCTGCCAGATAGGATGATAGTGTGAGATGCACACATGCGTTCTGTCCCCTCCCCTCTTTTCCCTAATCCATTGAGACCCTGACCGCGGATGCACGGGTGTATGTCTGGGATGGGGGGCCTGGCGAGGCGGGATACCGGTCTCCACACGGGTGGTAGTAATTACTAATAAATAATGATCGGGGTAGAAACAAACATCCCTACCACTGTTAATTTGGGCCGACTCTGGTTGGTTTGGGTGATGGAAACAATGACAATAATAATACATAAAGCCGAGACGGTGGTAGGGGTACAATGAAAGCATTTGTTCGCGTACATAATCGTAAATTCATCCGTATTTTTTATCACACTAACAATCTTAAAATCGCGGCTTAGCTTGTTGAAAAAATCGGTAGAGTTGGCTGGACTGAAAAAAGACTCAATAGTCTTTAAAGCAGTCTAGGGAAAGGGTGGGGCTTTCATTGTAAGCTCTGAATCTCGAGTTTGATCAGATCTGATAGATTCAACGGCAAAGTTAAGGAATCTTACAGTTTAATTTGGTTTAGTTAGAAAAGAAAAGCTTGTTTAGAGATACTTACAATTTGCAAGCCACGCGATAATTTTAGATCCTGTCTCCAGAGTACACCCACAGCAGCATTGTTTCACTTTCGGGAGCGCCATTCTGTCGACAAAACAACAAAACTATAAACGTTCCCTTACATCATAGTAATCTATTTATTAATGAATCACTTCGAACAAGCATTTCAGTAAAGTGACTTTCCATACTTGAAAAATACTACCGTATATGAGGTGTCTAGTTACCCACTACGTCACTCACTACGTCACCAATAGGCATCTACGTCATCACTCTACTTTATTAGAAAGCGTATATTTTTAGAAAATTTGTATGGAAACGCCCTTTCTAGTGAATTCTTGTTCGAAGATAAATAATGATATTAAGAACCTATTTACTTTATCTGTTTGTTTCTTTCCTGTTTCTTAATATTAATTTACATAAATACACCGTTTCCTCCCTCCGGAGTTTCGCGGTCTCATCGTGAAACACGGTGTATATAAATATATATTATATATTATATATATAAACCTTCTGTATAGTGGTGTAAGTATTATGTATATATTTTATTTTAAATTGTCCACATTTCATTTCTGTTTAAAAAAATATAAAAAAATATTTTCCGCACCATATAATAATAATATGTATGTTAATTAATTTTATTTGACATATGATTTTGAGTACATTCTGAGCTAGTCTTTATTATATTTAACTGATTTTTTAAAAGAGACTACATAACAAGAAAAAAATTAATATATTGCATTTTGATTTATAAAAAAAGGAATAAAAATAATGTATCATTTTGTAAATCCTAATATTTTTTCGTTTTAGTTTTTATAAAAAACAGTAATAATTATTGCTCCAATAATCGAGATCAGGGTACTTAGCATAAACAAACATTGAGATCGAATAGGGTTCTTCAGAATAACATGAATATCCTTGAAAACGCTATAAATATTTAAAATATATTTTTACAATTTCAACGATATTAAACACAATGATAAAAAAATTTGTTTTCATTTATAAATTTATGTTTTAAAAACACGAAATTATGAGTGACTTTTAACGCCCGTTATTGACGTCATACCCGTCTAGGAAGGCGCGAAATTCATTCCGTAGTGAACGCCTATAGTGCTGTGACGTCACACCGCATGCGCGCTAAAATGGAGGATTTTGCGAGCGATTTGAAAAAGCGCTATTTCAAACCGCGCTAAAAAATTCATATGACATCGTAAATTTTTTTTTTTAAATTCCTTGATATTGTAATTTTTCAATCATTTTTTTGAAATAAAAAATAAAAAATCGGAAAGAACCCAATTTATCACTTTGTATGGAAAATCATTGCTATTGGCATACGTTAATTTGATTTTCCATGCAAAGTGATGAATGAAGGGCCTAGAATGTGATATAAAATACACCTCTAAGCTGTTTAGGTTATTTTTACTATCACTTTAATTTTTTAAAAAAGGGTATTTATTAGAGATGTACCGACTAGTCGGTGACTAGTCAGGAAAAGCAACTATCCGGCCATATTTGTAGTCGGCAATAGTTGGCGACTAGTCGGCTGTTTACTTTATTCGTATTTCTACGCTTAAAAATAGGGTGATTGAAATCTATATTAACAGTTTTTATTATATTTATAATAGATTCAGCTTTACAGTTTTTTAATATAATCTAGAAATAGGAACTCTTACTTTGGTTCTGAATTTTTAATTTAAAAAACACGCCGGGATTGTGAGTAAACAAAATCAAATCTAGAAAAAAATGCAAAGTAAACAAAAACCTGTTCCGACATGATCGCTCGTCAAATGCGAGAGACTCAGCTGTAAACAAAGTGCCACGAACATTGCCGATGCCATACGAACTCCACCGAAAGCAATGATCGGCTTGGCCGACTAGTCGGCCAGTCGGCTAGTCGGCCAAACTCATAGTCGGCCCATCTCTAGTATTTATGTAAAGCCCACTTTATACGGGACAGTTTACTGTGCAGTTTCTTCTTTAGAAAACTACACAGTTTCTTGTACCGTTTTCTGACAAATAAAAACTGCGCGCTGTAAATTTTACCTTTACACGGCACAGTTTACTGTCTGTAGGCATGCGCAGAACGCGACAGTCGAACCATACAATACACAGTCGGACTGCCATAAATGTTGCCATACTAATAATCTCTATCGTCGCCTATCTTATCGATTTTTTGCAGATCTATCGATTTTGTGGAGATTTATCGAATATACTGGAAAATGTACAATCGATCTACCGATTTTGGAGTCATTTTAATTTTAAAGAATTTATTTTATGCAATTATAGGCGCAGATAAATTCAACATAATTATGAATAACTTTAGGAACTTCTACCGATTTTACAATTTGGCAACATTACTCATATGTCAAACAGTCGTTATTCGATATTTTGAATTTCAATCTAGGATTTCAGTTCATATTATATTTATTACATTATATTCATATTCGCCATAGTAAAAGTTTATCAAAGTTTATTTGTAATATTACCGATACTATTGAATATTATACGTATTATACTGTCGTAATCGCCGCGGGTGATGCGCGCGCCGAAACTGTGTGAAAAAATGTGTGGAATTAGCGCACAGTGAGAATCTGATACTAGCACACAGTTTTTCATCCAGTTTTGGCTCTATACGGGACAGTAAAGCTATCTTTATATGGCGCAGTTTACTACACAGTTTTCTGTGCAGTCTGAAAACGGTCCCGTATAAAGGTAAAACTGCATGAAAAACTGTGTGCTAGTGTCAGATTTAAGCTGACATGACAGTCAATGTTTTTTATGTAAACGTTTAAATAGACATTGGTTTATTGTATGCTTTTAAATACGTAAAAAAACAATAACATATATACATAATTAGCTAAATATACAATTTCCTGAGAGCAAACATACGATAATAACTTACAATCGCGTTTCAAAAATACACATATTTAGCGTGTCTTTTGACAGAAGTTTGACAGACTGCACAGTTTTCTGAACAAGAAACTGTGTAGTTTTCTGAACAAGAAACTGTCTCATATAAAGTGGGCATAAGTTTTCAGACTGCACAGGAAACTGTGTAGTAAACTGTCCCATATATAGCGGGCTTTACTGCCATCGGTGTAAGCAAAAAGTATTTTTTCTCACAGTATTTACAAGAATGTATCACATACCTAATATAATTTATATGTGGGTGGACCGTTTATTACGATTAGGTATTATTTTAGTAAACGGTTATTTACGAGTAGTGACGTAAGACCACTTACTGACTGTAATAATAACTATAAAAATGAGGTAAGATCAGTAATTAAAACATTACAAATTTTATTAAATTAACCTTGAATATTTAGCTGTGAGGAATCGTCTAGGAATTTTCGCCACTGAGTTTATTTACTAGTGAGTTAGTTTTGTAATGTAATTAAATGTATTTGTTATTGGTGAACTTTTTTAATTTGTAAAGAACATCTTGGGTGTGTCGACTAAAACTGTATTCCGCCCATGACGGGCCAGCATTCAAATAAGAGGCGGGAAGTTAATAATAATAATAATAATTCTTTTATTTAGCATCATCTTTGATACAGTACATAAAATAAAATAAAATATAATATAAAAAAAAACAAAATAAAATAAAATAGAATAAAATAAAATAAAATGAAACAAAAAAATAAATAAAATAAAATAAAATAAATTAAAATAAGTTAAATTGGCAGATTTGCTTTTTATTCTAAACAACAATGACATGATAGGTCATAAGTCCCCATGTTACGTTCTATGCTTTTCGTCTCTGTTTAGATGTCAATTGTATTTATAAATTTATTTTTACCAATAAAATGAGTTTTTTTTTCCACTGGAAGTTTTTGAACACTTTTTTGCATATTTTTATAAATATTTTATTTATACATTAAGAAAATTTTATAATATACATGGAGTAACAAAACTCGATGTACAAGCGGAAAACCAGTGAATCTACGTCATATTTGGAGTCGATTTTGTGGATTTAAAAAAAAATATTTGACCTGATAGTTTTCGAGGAAATTGAGTAAGTACGAAGTTGATTTTTTTTTCGATAAAATTTTAAAATAAAAAACTGCATTTGTAATAAGAATTTGTGTGCAATTTTACACGTTACACATTCGACTCCAAATATGATGTAGATTCACCAGTTTTCGGGTTGTACTTCGAGGTTTGTCACTCCATGTATATGTATTATGAAAAACTTAAATTTAGGTATCTTACTGCTTAATATTTCAAGGTGCGATCAATCATTTTTATAAAAAAATTTGCATTTAAAAAATCCCAGTTGTATGTCATCATGGCATCATTATTTTGTTTTTAGTAATCAGGGGCCGTAATATGCACGGTTTCATAGGTACACGTCACTTTTCGAAACGCTTTTGAGATCTTACACGTACAAAGGGCATAAGCGCCATTCATTGTAAATCGATCCTATCACTAAATAATCATTTTCTTTTTATCTGGCGACTACAGTTTAAATTAAACGCGATTTTAAGATTGCCCCCATGTATCGTACTAAATTTATACCATGGCGCATTTTTTTAAATTTTGCAATAATTCGTACAAAATGCAAGCTTTGACTAAAACTTAGTTAGTTACATTATTGAACAATTTTGATGTATTTTAAAATCAATTTGCGAAGTAAATTTTCTGTCCAGAGCATTGTGAATTCAATAACTTAAGTTATTTTCGCAATTTTTTTGTTGACAAGTAGTGATGAAAATAACTGATTTGGCAATTTTTTTATATTTTACGTTTGTCATGGTAAAAGTTTACCTGATTTTGAAGTAGGTTTCCAGTGTAATAGATTGCATAATAAACTAACGGTAGGATCGTTGTATAAAGTTTACAAATTAAAGAGAATGCATGTATACGAGGTAAGTATTTTAAAAGGCGACCATTACAGAAATATACATTTTTTAGTAAATCCAACAACCAGAATTTGTACGGTGAAGTGTATTAATCATTAAGAATTTCGCGGGGAAAACTGAAATGTTAGCCATGGTTTAGATTTTAAAAAGGGATTATTAAAATAAGTTATGATCTAATCTTAATAGGGAATCCAAGTTGAGATACACCAATTTCGAGGTTGCTACTTGATGATCTGAATTACCAACCAAAATTCAATGTCATGTCCTTATAACTGCTGTTTTTATTGCAAAGTTTTACAATATAAAACAACATTACAATGTGGAATAATTACAAAATGCCTAGACAGGCTTAACTAAAATCACAGTCCGTTCCCATAACTCGTTTTTCCGTAACATTCGTACAAGGTCAAGAGTTTTGGCACTAAAATTCATTGAACATATCTTATAACTATTTATCTCAGAGACATGTTATCAAAAATTAACAAGCTCATTAAAAGGATTTACGTCCAACAGTTTTATGTGTACATCCATTGTATTAGACCCAGTATAACAGAGACAACTATATCTATACTAACTAACTAACTGAACGTACAACCATCACGATCTCCATGTTAACCCCCGAAGGAGTAGGCGAGAAGTTAGATTGCCACACACTCTGGTCACCTCGGCAACACTGTTTGTTGTGTTCCTCCACATTCGATAGTCTTCTCCATACTTGCACGCACGTTGACACTTTCCGACTTCGTATATTGCCCACTGTTCGGTCTTTTTCGATCTCTACATCCAGGCACAGTGATGCACATAATGAATTTTAGCCGTTTCTTTCATCAATCCATTCGCTCTACCATGACCGAACCATCGTAACATGACCTTTCTTAATTTTGTCGATAATCTTATCTCAGCCTTGCACTTCTGTATTCTAATTTCGACTATTTTGTCATACATAATTTACCACACTTCGCCTGAGAGATCGCATTTCAACTGCATTCAATTCACACTTTCGTTCCTTTCTTTTCCAACACCACGCTTCTTCTAACCATACATAAGGGTCGGTACCAGAACTCCATTATGAAACTGCCAATTGAGCCTCATAAGCACTTATTAGATTCGAAAACTAACATTTTAATCATTCTGTTTCCCTCTAACAAGTTGAAATTGAGACAATTGTCTAAATCTGGATATGACAAGCGACGGAAGAAAATATCTTATCTATGAAAATTAATATCATTGATTCAAACACGCTTCTCGTAGACATGAAAAAACCATTGCTCTACTGCTAAATTCCATGGAGAAAACCGGGGACTACATTTGTATGGAGAAACAATAAAATAAATAATAAAACACGTTATGCATGTTTATACTAACGCCAAGATCAAGCCTCTTCCTAAACCTGTCGTACCTACTTTAGATAGGTATTAGATTTTTATACAATATAAAAAATGACCTTGACTTTTTAAATAGGTGCTATACCTAAATGTTAAAACCTAAGATCTGTAGCATTGATGGATACATTACATGGCGTATTACTTAGTGTTACAAAGCAGTGTCCTATGCACCACGAGGAGTGTTATAGGGAAAGCAGTAGTAGTACTATTACTTTTTTTTTAAATTGCTTATCGCACATATTGTTACTCCTAAATGGTGCATAAGGGCACTGATTTGGTACCACCCACCACGTACAAGTTGAAGGCAAGATGATAAGTCTTACGCTTCAGTGCCAGTCCAAGGTATCACATATGAAATATTTTATGTAAAAAACCGGTTTTAATATTGTAAATATTTCATATTGACCCCCTCGGGAATTGAACCCGCCTCGTGGTATAGTGGTAGCGCGAATGGGCTACCGTTCGTTCCCCTAAATCGGGAAAAGGTTCGTCGGGCCTGTTGACATTAAGCTTTTATTTTCTTTCTTTTTTTTTGTTCGTAAAAAGAAAACTATGCAATCTTATGATATTTGCACATATTTCTATTTGTAAAATATATTTTTAATAAAGCCCGAGCGGCTTGTGCTTGAAAATAGGAATCAAGTGGTGGCGGAGTAGGGATTCGCACCGGGGATCTTTAGACTCAGAGACGGCGATACTACCACTGGGCCACCACCCGTTCACCCTTTGACTTTAGAAAACCCCATGAGAAATTAAAGTTTTATGTTGACAGGCCACGAACCCTCCTCAAATTTCAAAATGCAATAAAAAAAACATATTATTTATTATATGTATTTAAATTAATATATCCTATTAATAATTTTAACAAAAAATATTAATATTGAACTTTGTAACGTAACGTGTTCTTGTTATAATGGATAGCGAGTTAGGCTTCCATGCATGAGGTCGCTGGTTAATTTCCCGAAGAGGATATTTATTTAAATGTGGCTTTTCACAAAAAAATATTTCATATGCTTGGACTGGCGATGGCGCAGAAACATACGACTGATCATCTATCCTTCACACTGTATAACAAATGGTCAAGATTCACTGCACTAGAACACCAATGCAGTGCCTATGTACCATTGGGTGCCGATTCGGAAAATTAGTAGTAGCACAAGCATTTTCTCAATGTTACAATTACAATTCGTCATAAAGATGGCTAACTTATAATGAAACCAGTATTCGAAAATAAAATTGATTAAAATGTTGTAAATAGTATGTAAAAAATATTACAACATATCGAATAACATCGATATACTTCAACTACCTACTTAATTTAACAGTATTTTCCCAAGATAATAAATATTATAATTAAAATAATTATAAAAACCTGTTGTTTATTCCAAATAAAAGTACTTCACTACAAAACAACAAACCGTTCACTACAAAATATCAAACAAACTGAGCTTCTGAGCTAAATATGTAGTTCGTGTGTGGTGTGGACGCTGAATTTCCTGACTTAGGCTAAGCTGTACATAGGACCGTTTTTTCAATCACGTTCTGTAAAATGAATCTAAGCTGAGACCAAAATAATCATGTTTTACGCAATTTATTTTGAATATTATTTTAGAATATATTGTGTACCTGATATATTCATACCTGATATCTGCAATTTAAATATACATATTATACATAAAGATATTCTTTAATTATTTAGATAAAGTATTTTACTTGCTAATCAAAAAAACAACGGGAAAACCGCTAGATTTCAGTAATTTCAAAAATTATATGTAAGTTTAGTGACACATTTTCATGTTTTTTTATTCATACATTAACATATTATAGAACTCGAAGACGGTAGTTGACGAATAAGGATTATTTTTTTAAATATATATTGAAGTTATACTTCTTTGCGCCCGTTAGACACTTTGGGGTGGGATGTTGGTCGAGAAAACCGCGTCACGCTGATTTTTAAGAGAAAATGGCCGCTTAAGAGAAAATGGCGCCACAGTCACTGATGCTTGTATCTGATACTTGTTTTTGATACAAGTATCGATACTTTTTATTGATACTGATATTGAAGCCGGAATTAACAGTACAAAGTTTCAACACCGATAGCGCTCTGCAAGATATAATAATGAAGTCACGTATAATATATTGAATATAAATATATTGAATAATATTGAAAAATGTCTTATATTTCATTTATAATATCCTGTCTGTTTGTGTGCGTGAGTGGGTGTATGAGAATGGCCAAAGAAGTATAACTTCCACCAGCGGTGGCGGGGTGGCGGTGGGTGGGGAGGAGTGGGGGTCCGCTCTGGTCACCGGAACGCCTTGCCTTGTGCGGACATTCAAAATTCGAAATTCATATCTGAAATTGGTGCAGGTCACGTGGTTGTTAGCCAGTTCAAAAATGGACGGTATTACACGCGTGAATTTTTATTCATATTTTAATCATTTTTTTAAGAAATTAGAATTGAGTTTTTTGAAAAACTTGATTAAGATTTTTTTCTCAGAATATCATGAATAATCACCCTCTGGAGTTTCGCGGTCTCATCGTGGGAAACAGTGTAATATGTGTATGTGTATATGTATTTATGTATTATTTTTTTTTATTTTTTATTTTGGGGTTTGGTTCATCATAAAATAAAGTTTAATTCTCGTGATTCTAGTAAAAAATCTTGTAAAAGGCAATAGGGACGTTTCAATAAAATAAAGTAAGTTTGGTTTCGAATTGTTCTACAATCATAAAAAACTTAAGGTAGAAACGTGTTTTGAAAAAATGGTCCTCGATTTGCAAAGCTTGGTTAGATTTAGTTCTAGCCACATTTATCAAAACAAAGTACCCACCCACTAAAAATGTACGCCAACTAATCAAAAAGTCGTACTTAATAATAACCTTCGACATTATTCTGAAACAAATGGTATTCTTTTTTGACGAGGTACTTTTGTAGCTGTTATAGGAATTACACTCAACGGAGACCATGAGTTATGGTTTAGAGGCAAAGTATTCAAAAGGTTAAAATCGTCATACATAGGAGATATATGTATTCTGCTGTAGGTTGTCTCCTTTTTACTAATTTCAGCCATGTATCCTAGGAGTATGGTGTTTGACTGCTAGTTTATTTTTATAAAGCTATTTTAGAAAATATTTCAATAAATATGCTCCATATGCTCAATATTTAACGGAAAAGTGTAATGTAAACCAATATACAAAAAAGCTTTTACAATATGTAATATTATTTGGGAACAAATTTTATATTTATTGAAAACCTTTTTGATGTATTAATACAGTGTAATTACATTTCTACAAGAAGAAGAAAAAAAAATGTAAATGAATTCCGGTGGTCTAGTACGATTAGTGGATTCATACTACAGGGTTTCCGGGTTCAATTTCCGATCACAAAAATGTAAAGATGATTTTTTTAAACCTGTGCTGATGCTGTTTTACTATTGTAGACCTAACCAATCCAATGCAGAGCCCTATGCACCATTGGGTGCGGATAAGGAAGAGCAGTAGTAATAGTAGTACTAATGATAAACTATTTCTCATTTGGCTATAGCCTGTGTCCACGCTATAGTGTTATTATGACTCCGCACAATACCAAATACAAGCCAGCACCGTGGTTGACCTTGTCCTATAGGCTGGTATATGAATATGTACCAGTACCAGACAACGGAAAAAATTAAAAAAATTGTAACGCCATAAAAAAACCATAGCGTTTCGTGTTTTATAATCCATTGTGAGGCTTGTGTAGGCATAAATATATATATGTACTTACGGGTATAGATATAAAGAGAGGTACCAAAATATATACATTACATATATACTATACCTTTGTATATAATGTAACTATTAAAATGGCCATCGGAAACAAAGGCAAGTTATTAACAATAGTTGTAATAAACGCCGACTATTTCATCAATATTAATTCACAACTCCTTCACATTTGGTAGGTAATATACCGATTACCGCCATTTACGCGTCACAACTGCAATTATAAATATTATATTGGTAATCAGGACCCTGAGCTAAATACGCTGTCTACTACGCTATGATACATTCCCACCTATTGTATTTATCGTGCATCTGGGGATTCGCCACCAAAAAACTAATTCTCTGAAGTACAAGTCATCTTCAGAACAGAGCTCTAAGAAACATCCTTGGTACCCCAAGAGATTCACATGTCAAAGATATTTATCGACCAAACAAAAATACTTCCGTTCAAAACTATTCCATTGCATGATATCACTAATACATAATTTTGAATATCATAAATTCTTCGGTTCACACTAATCTATAAGTACAAGTTCAATTACGATATCCACAGCCATAACACACGAAACTCTAAAAAAACTATACGTGTCGAAATCTCATTCAACTAAATTTGGCGTAAAATCTTTAGAAAGCATTTGCCCGCACTCAATTCAATAAACTACCAAACGAAATTCAAAATCAAAAAGACGGCGCAAATCCCCAAAACAAAGCACTAAAAGACTACTTTTTAAAATATTTTTTATTATAATGATAATGGCCAATTTTCTATATTGTTCCTTTTGTTCCTTTTGTGATTTATTGTTCCTTTTGTGAATTATGTATTTTTTAGATTTAGCATGGTAACTCTGTAATCTTGAGTATTGTAATATTAGTGTTTCTTTTTCTAATATTCTGTCCCAGAATGTGTTTTGTAACTCAATTGGGATGCAACGTATTTTGGTAACAAATTAAAATTAATAATTAAATAATACATAAAATTAAGAGTTATTTTTGTAGTAATGCCACATGGCCATTAAGCCCGACGTACTTTGGTCGATAAAACCATGACCGATTTTTCTATGGGTGGAATTTGTATTCGCTTAGGTAACTGGCACGGTTTTACATGTCATATTTATTATTTCTCCTTCTGAAATATATAAAATGTATATATTATAGTAGAATTTAAGTAGAATAGCAACAAGTACCGACATAGTAAATATTTTGTCACTTATTACTAGGCTATGGATTATATTACATAATATATGTAGATAATTTTTAGGTAGGTACGTTCACTATATCACATATTAATCCGAGGTGTTCCGGAACATCGTAATAACATTAACACAAACACAAGTATTATTTGTAGGTATGCGAGTGTGTGGGTGATTAATTGTATTGTGTGTGGTGGTAGTAGGTAAATAGCATAATGCACCTACCTACAAAATGTTTTCGATACAAAATAATAAAATATTCCTGTCACATCATCCGGGTAATCAAGTAGAGAACTCCTAGAAACCGACATGCGACACAGCAGAATGCATGACGTCTATGTTAGTACAGCGATGAGCAATAAGTTCAAAATACGCATTTTTGGTGATTTTCGTTAGAATGAAACCAAGCCAGCATTCGATTGGGTTAATTCAAATTTTATAATTGACTCAATAGACTGCTAGCACTTACCGTTATTGTCAATTACCGCGAATAAACCAACTTCACAAAAGAAGCATGCTATAACCGGCGTATCATCCCGATACAAATTTCATTGATTTACCTCTTTTTTACGAAATTGGAGGGTTTTTTGTCTCCCCTGAACTTTTTGACAAATCGTTCTTCGCCGTATTGAACTTACACAGACGATGAGCTGTTTAAACCAATGATATTAATTGTGTATACATTAATATCATTGGTTTAAACTTTGTACCTTACTCTCTTCCCTACGATGCAACATAAAGAACAACAGACTGCTGTATGACTGCTGTCCTATAAAAATCTACCCATAAGGCGGGTCGTAACAGCAATGCGCATGAGAACATTTCATCATCTACGGTTACTCTCCACAGTCGGAGAATCGTCAACTAACTGTCATGCCTAGGACGCAGACGTCGCGACGCCAGGAAGCCATCGTCTGCTCTCCTTGCTGACGCTCCAACTGCCAACGTTGTTCCAGCCGGCAACATCGCTTTACCTCCAATGAACTATTGCCTTCATCGCTGCACTCACCGGCGCGGCATCATGTATAAAGTTAGATGACTCCGTCACCCTCCCACCCAGATGACGCCCTATGGAGGCTGGATAACTAAAACTACTAAACCCCCCAAAAAATAACTTTGGGACTCTGGTACTTATCTGTACGACAGAAAGGTACATAAATACCATTACCAAACCAACCAAAATATTGACCAAACGCTTGAAGATGTCTTTACAATTTTTCTTTTTTTTATTGCGTAATAATATTTACTTGCAGACTCGATTATAAACATGACATCTCAACAGAGTCTGTCTCCGTCTTCAAACGAATATGGATTATCCAGGAGTTTACAGGACTTGTGACCTGTCATCGGCTGGGTTGAGTAGTCACTTGGCTAGTGTTGTGTCGATGAGTGGTCATAAAGACCTGTAAAAGCCTAAATATCCATATTCCATTCCGAAGCTTCTTGACTCTGTTCTTATCATATTTCCGTAACTCCAAAAATTTAGTTTTTTAATAAAATAGATAAAATAAAGTAAACTCAAATTATACGTACTTACATTAATTTTACCTCCGTAACCACAAAATTTGTAGCGGTTTCTTAGATTTTGAGATTAAATAAATAAATTGCGGTTAGTACAAAAAAATATTTCAATTATGTGCTTGCCTTCATAAATATAATAAAATGATATTATAAACTGCACTTGGAGTGCCAGTGAAAATGCAGGAATGCAATGCCCTATGCACCATGGTTGCTGATTAGGTAGCTAGTAGTAGTGGTAATTATGAAGATATCCATATTATCATCGGTTTATGAGGTTTCTTAGTTAAACATCATTTTCGATCCATGTTAAAAACTGATGAATAATAAATAAAGCACCATAATATATAATAATATGATTTTTTGTTGTGAACACCTTTTTAAAAGACTTTTAATTGACTTTTTTCGCTTACGCACGATACAAAGGTTCCGGGTTCGACTCCCAGTGAGTAGAATAATTGTAACTTATACAATTAGAGTCTGAATTTCGGTCGGAGTTACGGGAGATATTTAAATAATATATTGTGAAAGCTCGTAACGATAAACACTGGGTTTTAATTGATCAGAAAGAACTGGGAGTGCGGCTTGGAGTAGCGGGCGCCGCATTCAACAGTATGAAATCTGTCTGGAGATCGGATATTTACTCGGTTAAAACTAAATTCCCCGCCTTTATAACCCTGCATCACACCTGTTCTCCTCTATGGCTGCGAATCGTGGCACCTAACCAGGGCCCAAGACAGCAGACTTCTGAGTTTTGAGAATAGGTGTCATAGAAGAATTTTAGGTTGTGCGGTGGTTTAACTTTGTAAGGAACACAGAGGTGAGGTAACGGACACAGCAACCCTTGGTATCCACTGTCATCCGGCGAAGGCGTTTCGGCTGGCTAGGCCATATACTACGTACGCCTCCCGAGAGCCTTAACCATGCTTGCCTATTTTACAAGGCATCAGGTTCTCGGCATCCTGGTCGTCCACTGTTGACAATTCGTTGGCAGTTTACGTCAGAGCTGCGGGACGTGGACTTGACTTGGGAGGATGCGCGGGAGCTGGCGGCCGATCGCTTGGCCTGGAGGTTAACAAAATAATAATAAATATGGGAACCACATTTGCATAATATAAACTAGAAGTATAGGTAGGCATTTTAAACTTACATCATTGTTCACAAGGACAGCATCCATTTTATTCACCAAAATACGACGCTATACTTGATTCATTAAAAAACTAGAAAATAACGGAAAAAAAGTTTTTGTTTCTTTTAATAAATAAAATGTAGTAATTACAACTATCTATGTAGTCATTAAAACTAGTACTTATTAGTGCAGCCCATATTATATATTAAAAATTTCAAAACTAGTTTACATGTCTGGGCACCCACTAATTTTTTTATCAGTGGTAAAACAAGTATTCAGGTAAAGTTTGAAGCTAATTTTCTAATTGGAAGACAGTGCTCAAAGGAAAAAATATGAAAAAATGTGGCATTTCGAGGGTTGTTCTAAATTAAGTACAACTACCTGGGAAGTAGTAAATTAGTTTATTTCATAGTATAATATTGATGATTAATCGTAACTTATTAAATCTAGATATTGGTTCTAAATCTTTGACACCTATCAAGAATATAGAGTCCGCTTGACGTGTTATAGTAGATGACGAAGCCATATTTTCACAAAAAGTCCAAAATAATCACTTGAATAAAAGCACTCCTCACAAACAACCATTGATAGTTCTAATTTTTTCAACTCTTTAACACATTTTTCTTGGTATTTCTTTCACAAAAAAATCTTTTAAAAAAATATATATATGGGAAAATTATAAACATTTTAAAACCTTGGAGACGTTGGGACATTGAAATTTTAGCACTTAACTACTTTCAACTAAAGTAAAAAACTTAGCGGGTGCCCTGAGGTGTAGGGTAAATTTAACATTTTTGGGCCACCCTAGTACTTATAGTATACGTTTTAAATTATTTTTATTTTAACTTCAAACCGTAGGTATGTACCTACGGTACGCAAACATAAGGGAGTTAAGGTATCTCCAATTTACCAAGAAAATTCCTCTAAATTATAGAATTTCTGGAGCGAGATCAACCAAATCGGGTAAACATAATCAAGGTTGCCATAATTATTTATAATTCTAGAATACCAGAATAAAATTTTTAAACAAATTTGCATACATATAAATATGACGTGCAACCAGGCACAAACTGTAAAGTGGGGGACAGTTAGGTACCCCTTTTGCCCGTAGGAAGAAAGACCAAAAAAAATTCTGTCATAATCTAGATTTTCGAGATGAATTAAAACAAATTCATTATTGATCATCATCATTATCGTCCCGCCATACCCGTTCCCTATGTGGAGCATATGGATTACATAAATTGCTTCCAAGCTAAGCGATCGGCCGCCATTTGATGATTTTTTACTTTTTAATTGTTTTTATTTAGACCGGGCAACGCCGGGTACTCGCCAGTATTTTATATTATTTAAAGATGTCCCCAGAAAGGATCATGTAAGTTTAAAAAATACGATTTTTTTTTTATTATTGTCTTAGGACTTAAATACATTTTAATAAGTAATAACAATAAGTTTTTTTTCAAGTATGTTTTCAGAAATCCATTGTGTTATCTAAATACCTATTTTTAATTTTTAATTTGGAAATATGGACAAGGACATTGAAAGGAGGGTTAGTGCCGGTAACAGAGTTAATGGTGCCTTAAAATCGGTAGTATCTAATAAGTGCTTATCAAAAGAGGCTGAATTGGCAGTGTATAATGGAGTTCTGGTACCAACCCTTAAGTATGGAAGCAAAGCATGGAGTTGGAAAAATAAGGATGAAAGTAGATTGAATACTGTTGAAATGCGATCTCTCAGGCGAATGTGTGGTAAAACCATGTATGATAGGTGCACTAATGTTGAAATTAGAGCAGAATGCAAGGCTGAGATAAGCATTATCGACAAAATTAAGAAAGGTCTCTTACGTTGGTTCGGTCATGTAGAGCGAATGGATGATGAAAGAACGGCTAAAAAAATATATGATGCGACTGTGCCTGGGTGTAGACGTCGAGGAAGGCCGAGAAAGACATGGCATGATCAAGTAAAACAAGTGCTTGAAAGTGGGCATGTAAAAAGCCGGAATAATCGACGTGCGTGCATGAGAAGATGTATGAATGTGGAGGAAGCAAGAGAAGTATGCCAGGACAGAGTGGTGTGGCGTTCTATCCTCTCTGCCTACCCTCCGGGGAAATGGCGTGATGGTTAGTTAGTTAGTTAGACAATGACTTAATAAGGGTGCAAATAGTTTTTTATCCTCTAGTTTTTTTATCACTTATTTTATAACTACATTTTTTCACTTTTCTCTGTTAGTGTGTTAGTAGGTAAATACTAGTATTGCGTGGATACATCATGTAAAAAATAAATGTCAAATAAACAGTAAAAAATATAATTGAAAAATATTTCACCGATTATTGAATACTTACTGGTGTGTTGTGATGAATAGAGTATAGTAGATTTAGGTGTGACATCATGGCTTTATAATACAGCTTGGATTCTTGTTGGATTCTAAAATTACGTCACGATCCACTGATCGGACCGTATAACGTAACGCATGCCTACATGACATAAATAAAATATTATTTTAACTTCTGAAATAATGTGCCGAAGAGCGATAGAAAACATTACAAGATAAATTTGATATTTTATACAATAGACGGGTTTTATAAAGCATTGTGAAAAAATTTTGTTTTCCACCATAAATGTTTAGTTCTTATGATGTAGGTACTCAAATATTTCAATTTCGGGGCTGCTTTCAAATAGTTGGATATAACTGTGCCAGAAAGCAGGAAACAAGTGCTGGAGTGGGATTCGAACCTAGAGACTCAAATCCAGAGTCCCCGAATCTACCACTAGACCACAACCTGGCTCAATATTGAAATATGCTCTGAAATGTCAACACAAAGCCTTCAAACACGGCATAATAACTCAGAAAAATATAATCTGTAGTACAATAGTACCTAACTATTTTAATTTAGCCTACCTGCCGACAGCAGAAAAAATATATTAAAAATAACTCATTTAAAAGGTTTAAAACTTCCTTTTTTATATTTGTCAGACCTATATTGATACATTTTTTTTATATGTTTATTTTTGCTTTTTTATTAACATAAAAAACTCTTTTTTTTGTATTTAATAATTATTAATGTGTAATTTGTTACTTTTATAATCAGATTTAGGAACTTTATTATTGCTTTTATTGTGAGTTAATAAACTAACCTGAATGTGTTAGCATGATTTTTTATTTACCGAAAACGCTTCCCCGAATCCAATACTTTTTTGGAACATTTACGGTACAGCAAGGCGTACTTATAATAGGATGGATGCAATTGGTAATATGGTCTTACTTTTTAAAAATCTAGAAAGTAAATTTTACACACTTGCTTTATTTACAATGTTTTTTGTCCAAAGATGATGAAGTGTTAGGAATACCTCTTAGAACATTTCCCTTAACTTGATGTGACAATACTTCAAAGGAATGCTCCTATTGGTGGATCTACCTTAGAGGAATCACTATAATAATGATAATAAGATCTACTAACTTCTATCTTCTATACCTGTTGCTCGATCACAGATCACTATGGACTCGGTAATAAGCGATATGATAACGATTTCTTACCCATGGATGTTTAACGTTTTCGCGATCACAATGGAACACGCGTTAAAAGTTATCGATCGGGATTATTAAACGAGCGCATACTAGTCGCGAGCCATTTCCCGAGATATATCTTATTCGCACATATATTCATTCAATCTTTATTATAATTTTAGCCGGTTTTCGGCAAGCCAAATATTGAGAAGCAGTCGATATAATAAAAAATCCGACAAGCGCGTTGATTAACGTTTGACGTACGGCCGCGATATAGCTTGCATCGGCCCCGCTCGGCTCAGATCGGCTATGCTCGGCTATCGATACCACGGTTTCGAACGAATGTCACTGTGATCGATCAAATCGTTAGGGCTAGCACGTGGTTAGCACGGTTTTAACTACGTCGATAGTTATCTGTGATTGAGCAACTGTAGAATATAGCTTGATTAGAATGACAGCAGCTGTCAAACTCAATGAATTATTTTAATTTGAAAATGAAACCTGATTTTATCCAATATGTTGGTTCATATGTGAAGCACTTTATTAAAAATATAAAACAACATGCCAGATACGATGAGTTTCTGCTTTATTAATGTAAATCACTCGTTAGACGTCATTTAATGATAGTATTTGTTAGAACCATTGATTTATTAATACACCTAGATCTGCCTTGCAGAGTAAATTATTTAGAAAAAGTAATGACACGAAGATTCCGCACCTTTAATTCTTACCAATACACTTACACGGTCGACCTATCAGAGCCCTTCGTCTACCGGCAAGCATCCGCCCACATACCGCAAAAGGTATGGGCCACATATAGGGTTACAGTAACAGTATACAATACTAACCCGTTCCTTATGAAGAGCGTTCATGAATTTTACGATCCATCTAAAGTGACTTTTTTTTTCTTGTGGACGCGCTGTTCGCAATTATTTAGAAAGAAAACTTATTTGAATGTTAATTATTTAAGGCTATTTAAACAAATATAAAAAAACATTTACATGTGGAAAATTACACTATCTTTTTTGTTAATTTTACTCGTACGGTTTTTACACGGTTTCAAGACACAGGTAGGCATTTTGGATTGTTTTCTGGACGTCCGACCCGGCCGGCGGTTAAAGAAATACTAAACACGCGTATGGCGGAGTTGGAGGTTTTGGCGGAGTTAAAGAGTGTCATCCATTTTTTGGGTTCAGTTCATATCTAAGTGTATTAATAAATCAATGGTTAGAACCAAGTCCCAAAAAAGCTATATCAGACTTGATTCATAGAAATTCTAACATGATGAACTGTCATTTTAATCAAGCTATATTTAAAAGAACTGTATAAATATACCTAATTGGTTTTTTCAACATCTTTGGTTTTAACTTTTAACACACCATAATTGGAAACTATCTACTCATAATTTATTCCGTTTTATTTAAAATGTGGAGTTCGCCAGGGAGGGTTCATGTCTCCTGACCTTTTTAATGTCTACATGGATGACTTAACAAAACTTTTAAATGCAACCAATATTGGATGCCATATATACGGAGCGTGTGCTAACAATGTTAGCTATGCTGACGATATGGTTCTACTGTCCCCATCAATAAATGGAATCCGTGTGTTGCTTAAGATATGTGAAGAATACGCGAGCGAACATAATATGGCGTACAACGCAAAGAAATCAACAGTGCTTATTTTTAAACACTCAAAACCGACTGCTGAATCTACGCCACCGCCACCGGTTTACCTAGAAAAAAATAATATCTTAACAATATCGAGCAAGGTTATGTATCTTGGCCACGTACTTGCAGATGATAATAGAGACGATTTAGATATAGAAAGGCAGAGGAGGGCCATCTGCGTAAGGGCATCGATGTTAGCGAGACGCTTCACACTGTGTAGTGATGATGTGAAAAAAATTCTTTTTACATCGTACCTAACATCGATGTATACTGCTGAGCTGTGGACCGGATACACTCAGGCTGCATGGAACAAGCTGAGAGTAGTCTACAACAACGCATACAGACAACTCTTTGGGCTACCCAGGCACTGCAGTGCATCCGGAATGTTTACCACTGGACGCGTTAATTCCTTCCCGGCCCTCCTCCGTCAAAAGATCTGGAGCCTGTGGCAACGCCTAAAGACGACAAAAAACTCCCTTCTACAAGCCACAGCAGGGTGGATTCACTCGCCAATTTACAAAAGGTGGCTTCTAATGCTGAAGCCACCCTAAAAAAAAAAAAAAATATGATACTTATTATGTTGTACAAGTGTATTATTTTATATGAACCTTGGAGGCTTGCACTCACCACCTCAAGGTTTGGAATAAAAACATATTATTATTATTATTATTATAACCTCACATGATCTATGGAATAAAATTTCATTTTAATGTAATAATGTAAATGATGTTTTAACACCATCACAGAGGTAAAAAAATTTGAGATTGTAAAAATGTTTTACTTGCCTAGTCAAAATATCAAGTTGATAGTCATTGAATTTTTTTATGATTAAAATCCTCAATACAGATTCAGTAACAATAATTTATTACTTATTACTCAATATTTTGTAGAAACAGTTTTAAATATTTGTTGTTTTGTACAGTTTGTAAATATTTGAAGTCAATGTTCTTTTTCAGATAACCGGAGAATGTTATACTATTTCACTTTTGTCGAATATTGTGAAAGCCTCAAAATCACGAAATGATTGTTATTTGGTGGATGAGAATTTTTCTGGTTTTCTTGTACGGAGTATTTTAGTAACAATTTTGGGAGTCACTCTACTTGTTGGAGTTTATAAGGTAAACATTACATTGAAAGTTAGTCATCAAATCAGTCATAGCTGGGACCTAAATAATTATGTTTAATGGATATTATAATGCACACAGAATTTAAATAAAAAATGAAAAACCCAAGTTTGCAACACATATTTGTATAATATCTTACTTGAAGCAGGATGTGGTACTGTTTGCAGTTCAAAGTTCTCTATGGAACGTATGGGATTTTCCCCATAATTTGCACAATACCATAATATTATTGCGAGTGAAGCTTTCTTATCTCGGTTGTTTGTTGACAATCCGTCGGCAGTTTGCGTCGGAGCTGCGGGACGTGGACCTGACTTGGAAGATGTGCGGGAACTGGCGGCCGATCGCTTGGCTTAGAGGCAATTTGTGTAATTCATATTGCTCTGCGTAGGGAGCGGATATGGTATGATACTGAATAGAAGATCACTAGATATTTAATAAATAGGTTATGAGATATTGCAGTATCACCAATAAAATAATGGGAAATGAATTTAATGTTGTATTGCCATAAAGGTTAATTATTGTTTGTTAATATGTTATAGAGATACACAATCTGCCTTCAAATGTGGATTTGGATAAGTGTGCTCATTGCCATTGTAGACATGTTCCTCGAAGCCGTTTTCATTTTTAACTCGAAGAATGAGGATCAGTTACGAAAAAGGATATCAGTTTTAGTGCTTTTTCAATTTGGTAAGAGTTTGAAATAACTCTTAACTTTGAAGATACGCAAAACAGCTTGATGCTAGCTATTCGCATATTCATTTAGATATCTGAGCAAATATGTTCATCATCAATCCATTTTCACTTCCTACGTGGAGAATATAAATTCCACAAACTGCCTCCTGCATGATGTGATTACGATTGTAATATATGTTTGACATTATCAGTACTGTTTCCCTATTTTGCCTGTGCTGTCTCAACTCTCAAAGAGGAAATATGCGAAGAGAGAGATCAGAAAGATAATGATATTGAAAAAGCTGATACTAATAAAATACCCCCCACCGTAACAAATTAATGTATAAGTCTAAACAGGATGATTATTAAATTCCTTTGTGACAACCTCAATTATATTGTAATAAACTCGTTTCTGGGTGTCTTTGCTATTTTTTATTTTTAAATTTAATCATAAAGTAATCTTGAAAACAACTTAAGTATGTAAAAACCACATTACTACTTAAGCCCATATTATTGCTTGTGTGTGTGTTAATTTCATTACTAAAAAAGCTTTGCAAGTTCTTACCTGTACATTTATTTGTAACTACAATAAGTTGATGTTCCATTTTCAAAAAAATTAAAAACATTTCTCGAAATGTCATTTTTGTTGCAATTTTTTTCTGCAAGATTGCAAACTCATTGCAAGGAAGATAAAATGCTTGAAGAAATGTGAAGATATTTACAATTGAAATGGTTTTACCAAGGTTGCCTGAGTTATGCTGTGGAATGAGTTTAAAGATTAGAACATACATCATTGGATGGGCTGAATTGGTTGGAATGCAAAATTATTATGTTTAGTCCAGGTTTAGTCAATAAATAATCACATTTGTGTTAAGTAACATTAGAAACAATAAGTACTAAAATATAAACATCGTCGACGAAAAGAAACAATGCCGCCTAAGCGACATACTGTTCAAAAACCACCTTTTTATTAAATTCGATTGGGAAGTAAATTCTGCCCATGTCTGTTTATTTAGTTCCTAATAGATCCGCTGGATGACGCCCACAGAGGCAAAGTAGTAATACCAGCCAACCAACATCGGTTAAATTTTGTTTGATATTGTCCATCTCCCATATTTATTTATTTATTTCAGTTATTTAGAACATTACAGAAAAAATCCAATTCATTCTAAATACAAATCATACTAAATACAATACAATAATAAATCATACATGAATAGATAGTTATGTTAGTATAATGATATAAAAAAGTATAAAAAGAAAAATTAAAAGTTAGAAAGTGCTTTCCTAACGGAAGACCCACTGTCGTGAAATAAGTCGACATCCGAGGTGATGCGATTAAGTAACAAGATTGCTCTACCAACAGGCATAACCATTGGCAGGTTGGTTCTGCATATTAGCAGGTAAAACAATTGATGCTGTCTTTGTCGAAGATAGTTATCAGGTACGAACAGACCTACATCCATCAGAATTTCTGAGTTATGTATGTGCGACCACCAATCACCTGAAAGAAGTGAACACCCAAATGGACGTCCTTCCTCCTCCATAATGACTGATAGCCTAGAATCCCATATTAACATAACACAGGTGTCCCCGGCCAGTCAAAAGAAGGAAAAGTATCTCTCCTGTACAGTTGCATTTGGGGGATATTGTTTCTTCATCGTCGATATCTTAAGAATAAAAATTGTTATCCTTGAGTGAGTCTTGGCAAGTTCAGTATTAATTAATTTGTTCTAGAAACACAATATTTGTATGAAAATGAAGCATAAATCATGATTACCTATATTCGGGTCCCAGCATTAAGATTATATAGATTTTATCTGAATAAAAAAAGTTCAGTGTGTCACTAACATTTTAAAAGTTATTTACCACTGTAAAAAAACAGTAATTTAAAAAATCTTTTCAGTGTGTTAGATAAATTTAATTTTTTTTTCAGGTTTTCTCACTAATATGGTTATCAGTTATCATATTTTCGTTGATAATGAATGAAGAGTATCGTCCAAAAGATAAAAACATGAAATTTTTTAATGTGGCGGCTCATATTTTTGTAATGATATGTTCTCTATTGTCTATGGTTTCATCCTTTTTCCTAATCATAAGCATTTCACAGGTTTGGTTTAATATAATTAATCATAAATGTATTATAATTTAACGTTGATAATAGAATTCCAAATGATAGGATAATTGAAACCCATACTTTTCATATCCAAAACTATAATTTTATCAATCATTTATCAAGCCAATCAACTAATTAGACTTACTAAACTAAAACCATAGATTTACTATGTACTTAGTAAAGCAGTGGTTGTCATAAATTTAATTTATTGTTCTTTACAATACCGTGAAGTGCTCAATACTTCAAAAAGGAAGGCAAAGACAAAAGTCTCTTAAAACAGACTTATTTTCTAGTTAATTTATCATACTTATCTTGTTCTAATATAATAAAGATGTCAATTTGTTTATTTATCATTGTTCATAAAGGAGTCTACAGGAACAATGGATAATTGGGTAGCACTGACTATTTGGTTGCTGATACTCAACTATATTAATGCTTTGGCTGAACTAATATACATGTTTATAAAAACTAATTACCTGGAGGGATCATTCTATTTTGTAATTCATACAATCTCTATCTGTAAGTAAGAAACCAATGTGTTGGAACATTCAATGCAACACAGCAAAATGTTACATTTTAAATTTTCATTTGCAGTAATATTCGGCTACTGTGTTGTAGTTGTGTCCAGTTACAAGAAAAAATTACAGGAAGAAAAAGCTGGTAAAAAGTTTGTTCCAAAATGGCGTTTCTAATGAGAACGTGACCTGACGAGTATAATAATAATTACAACATTTTGGGTCGTGTTCAAATACTTGCACACAAATCTGGATTTTCTCCCAAGACGGGAGTAGGTATATATTTTTATTTATATCCCTACAGAGATGAGGTAGAATTTTTTCAAATTCAGGAATATGGATATTCGAGCTGTATAAAATATCTGGTCTAAATATAAGTAAAATAAATTGCAGAGTCATCTGCAGGCGATTACTAGTACTTAATTTAACTCGCCAGAAGAGTCTTAACTACAAAATAAAGTAATTTTCTAATAAATACTTAACTTCAATATCAATGCATAGATGGCGCGTTCAACTCGCTGGTGGATGATTCTTAATTCGTAGCATATATACAAAATCAAAAAATGTTACCTGGTGTGGATATTCACAAATAAGCGGAATGGGCTTAACCCAGCCAATGACAGGTCATAAGCCCTGTAAACGCTCGAATATCCATATTCCTGAATTTGAAAAAATTCTACCTCATCTCTGTAGGGATATAAATAAAAATAATAATAATTGTTTGGGCTACAACAAATGGTTTCCTCTTTGCAATGAATGTTGTCAGGTTTTTCAATATGCAGTGTAGGTACTCGTATATGTCCACAAATTTTTTAACTTCTTAAGATCCTTCAAATGACAAAAATACATGCAGAAAAACAATGGAATAATAACCGCTTATTTTTTTATTAAATAAAAAGAAACATTTGAGTTCTTATGATATACTCAAATATTTCAGTTTTGGGACTGCTTTCAAATAGTCGGAAATAACTGTGTCAGAAAGCAGGAAACAAGTTGTGCTGGAGTGGGATTCGAACCTAGAGATTCTAATCCGGAGTCCTCGAATCTACCACTAGACCACAACCCGGTTCAAAGAATGAAAGAATGTGTCTTGTCATTGTTCTTCATTCCCGCTATATTAGCTTTTATTCGCTTTATATATATTATTCTCCGGTTTTAAGGTTGTGATATTAACACCGTCAACAACTTTTTAATTTGTTTAAATACATTTTGATTAACAAGAACTACTCTTCTTCTTGATCTTGAGAACATATTATGTACAAAAGGCTAATGTCAGCTCTCCACTCTCTTGTTGGAGAGTGTAGTAGGTCACTTTTATACTACTTCATATGACGCTACTCATACTTCTGTCAAATTTCTGAAATACTTCGGCCAGAAACTTAGTAAAAAGTAGTGACCGACCGAAGTTTCGGTTTCGGTTTCGGTTTCGGCCAGTTTTACTAAAAAGGTAATGGTTTTCACCAGGAAATGGTAGTTTAAAATAAAATGCACTTTAAAATTTGATAATGTATTAAATACAGTGGTGGTACAGAGATTCTAATGTTTTGGTGTTCCTATACATCGATAGATTTGCTAGTTGATATAATTTTAATATACTCACAACCAAAATGCATGTTTATGTAAGCATACATCATATCGGGATCATCATGATTCCTCTTCGTAAGAAGCAATAACACAAATTCCTCCAAAGAAAATATATTTTCACTTTTATTATTCAAATAAGAGAGTGCACAAACATCTGTTTACAAGCTGATTTTAAATGAATAAATTCATGTAATTGCAATGATATTAATGTGTAATTGTTGTATTTGTTCTCAAAATAGTATTTGGTTTGTTCAATGAATTGCTTTGAATTAAAATTATATCACATCTCTTTGTGTGTGCTAAAATTCCATTCAATTAAATACAACAATGGAAGTTTTATTTTTAAAAGCACTAACTGTTCAATAATTTCAAAAGCCATATTCATTTTAACTCTACATGATGAAATACAGATTTGATTTGAATAATAAATCTGACAGCTTGATATTTTTAGTACCCGATCAAAGGACCTGGGTTAATAGTTTCTTATCAGATGTATTATTGTATTATTGAATAGGTTCACAGTGATGTAGGTATATTGAGGTCTACTTATTGCTTTAACTACACAACTACAAAATTTTGCGTTTGATAATGAATACAAAAGTTTATAACAATACACCTAGGTACTTATGTATTTACTCCTACCATATGATTATATTATTATTGTTCCTTACACATCCTAACACAGTAAGATTTAAAAAGAAGTGTACCCTGCCTACTGATTTCTACAATGTTACCATGGACAGCTAATGAATAAGTACATTACAAGTTTATACTTACAATAATTCTTTATAATTCACTTGTGTTGGATCCATACACTTTATAAAATTATGCAAGTTTATTGACAAGACGGAAAGTTTCTTAATAATAATTGCTCAGAGTAATTGAAAGACCTACGAGTATAATTTAATATATTTTCTTTTCTACAGAAACTAACTATTATTGTAACAAAAAAAATATTAACTTGATTCCTCCCATGTTTTTAACAAATGTTATTCTCAAAAACCTTTTCATCAACATCTAATTTAGTTACGTATGATATTAACTTCTAACATTAGGTGTGAATTGCATTTTAAATTTGAATAACATCAAACAACATATATTTATTATTACTAGCAAAATAAAATTTGTTTTAACTACAAAAAATATATAAATGTGTGTACCAGTATAAAAATGCACAATTTTGAAAATAAAACAAGTAATCATCTTCTTAAAAAAGTTACTGTTTTTTAATTTGATCATATTCGTTGAGATTTTAGTAAAAAAATGACAAATTTGTCAAGTAGGTACATGTTAATTTTTCTAATCAAGATTGCTAACATGAGTGCTAGATGCATCAATCACTTTAAAAACTTTGATGATATTGCATTTCATCTTCAAAATTATTCTTATGATATTTGGATACCTCCGAGTGTCTAAATCACGATACAATTCTAAAATTGTCAAAAGTACTTCAAAACTGGAAGCAATTTTAAAAATTACAAAATGCATTAATAGTATGTTGTCGAAATTCTCAGCTTGCGTTTCTAAATTTATTTACAAACTATTATTGTATCGAGTTGGTCTGAATTGACGCGGAATTCAGTCTTCGTTTGCAATGGCAGAGGTAGATTATTTACAAGGGATAGCTCTAGATCTTATGGGAGAGTAATTAACATTGCAGTCACTATTAATATTAATTATGGAATAACGTCGATGGTTTGCTTGACTTAAGAATGAAAATGCTCTTTCATCAGTTCATGTTTTAAAAAGAATATGTTAGTATTAGTACATTTAAAGATAATTGGTATGACGTATACATACGGAAATGTGTAGCGCATCCTTATTAAAAACTAAAGAAGATGAAAACAAACTTCACAGTTAGCTACTAACTGTAGTATAGGTACACACACAGGTGTGTATTTCTCAGTATAAAATTAATTTGAAAAACTCTGAAGCATCGATACACAATAATGTTTTAGTGTTCTGTTAAAATAGGGGTCAATAATTGAGATTGTATCAAAAGATTCACTATACACATAATGATATGAATGCATTCATCATCACACGTGAATCATTATATTACTATAAAAATTGGAATATTTAGATACATTTTGTAGTAAACAGATATGACGTTGAGAAACTTTCCTTAACCTTTTGTGTACATTACCTACGTACCATTATAAATATTTAACATAATGCCTTTTATAGTGAGGAAACACTCAGTGAAAGCTAAAATAAAGAGATTTGTCTACACAATGTAATAGTATCTAAATAATGCATACATCTAATTTTCACATACATTATTATTGTTTTATCTAAAACGTTTCACAGCTATACAATACTGAGCCTCTAACAATTTTTCTGAAGGCCATTTTGTCAGAACTTGGTGGGCTAAGAGAGGTCAGCACTGACCTAGGATGAAGATTCATCAAACATTATGTATTTGCATGTAAATCCTAAATAATCTAAATAAATTGAATGACTTGCCTATATATTTTTTTTTCATATTCTACCTACATATTTGATGAATTCTAAAAAGGGGCGCAGACAGACTGATTCCCATTAATTTACAGTGTTTTTCAAAATTATAAACTTTCACTTCTGTAGGTACCTACTACTCTATTTTCTGATTTCCAATTTTTTTTTTTAAATCAGCTTTCCTCCTTTAGTACGTCATCACATTTGCAAAAATAATAATTAGGTATTATTTATCAAAATAACGATACATTAATTATTCACATCATCTAATAACGCAACACTTCTATCCTTGGACTTAACAATAACAATAAAAGATATGGTAAACTGCATAATTATTTTTTTGACTTGGTTAACCCTTGCCTTGCGGTAATGTAACCCTCGTTGCAAAATCTCAGTAAATAATTCATATCTCCGTAAATAACCAATGTATAACACTGGCATTTTCGCTAATCTTCAATCAAACCTTTTTACAGTTTTTACACCGGAAAAAAATATTTGATACGTATAAGAATCGTAGGTAATTACTTAAAAAGTATTTTTTACCCGCATGTTCAGAAATTTCATACGAACATCGTGCATTTTGAAGTAAACAGAGGACTATGATTTTTTTAATGCGTTTTTAACTAAATGGGATTATCGGGACAAACTCAATTTGAAATATTTTTACGCCACTTAAACTGACATCAGTATTCCTAGTCACTAATTACTAATTATAGCTGCCTGCGATAAGCACCACTCACAATAATTCACAAGGATAATGTTTTTTTGCATTACAAAATTAAGTACATTGTTTTGAAAGCCAGCTAATCACATGGTCTTATAAACCAAAAGGATTATGATTACGGTATCAATTTTAAATTGCTAAAGATTCCTACTAATAATATTATTAAGACCAAACATAAAATAGGGTCGTTGAAATTCAGACCAACAGGTATCAATTAGTCGAATTTCATTCAATCGGTTAGTTTGAGTCGAATTTAATATAAAAAATTGAAATATTTGAGTATATCTTAAGATACAAATAGTATATCTTCTCAAATGTTTATTAAAAAAATAAATCTAAGCTAGAAAAATTAACAAATCATTTTCATCTCTAGCACACTTACATAATAACTATATAACATAATAGGAATGCTCCTGACTAGAATGGTATACAATAATTTAAAAAATTAAAGATATTACTTCGTTATTATGCAGAAATTCTCTGATGTTTGATATTTCAAACAAGAATAATGTTTATTGATCAAAGCACAAATGCATATTTAAATGAGTATTTTGTATAAGTTGATCACATCATAGTAAGTTAGTTTCTTACTTACTCTATTGAACGAAAAGTAGGTGTTAGCTAATCTCAATAATATGATTTAACAGCTTTGCACACATATTGTCAATATTATTTCATACATTAAAGTATTTTAATAGCATAATAAGTATCTAAAGATTCAGATACAGTAGTGGTTCAACTTTTCAAATACTTACCAGCTGATAGTTCAATATTATAATTCTGACCCACTACAAACCAGACGCATTTATAAATATGACGATATTAATTGGTAAAAACTCTTTGACATGTAATTCACCGATTACTGTCATATGAATCACAACTGCGATATATCAACATGTAGATAAGTTGGTGATTGCAGTGTGGATGCTTTGTGTAATAATTATGCAGGAATTCTTAATGTCTTAAAAAATATTTGTGTGGTTTTATTTTCAAAACCTCCTACTCAGGAGGGCACACTCAAAAGTCTCCAGATAAAAAATTGGTACTGAAATAGTTTGTAGGTGAAATTGTTTAAAAAACCTTTATAAAATCCTTCCAAAAGATGTATATTTATAACCTTAAATGAATTAATATAGCATTGATAACTACTACCTAGAAAGTTCTGTTTCAAATCCTCAAAGATTACCCATTTTATTCAGCAAAATAACATTTTTACAAGAATTGATTATCCCTTTATGCAGCAATTGAAAAAAAAATGGATTCAGTTATAAATGTAAGCTGTAAGTAAATATATAACATAATTTAATCTTCTATATTTTTAATTTTCCAGTGAGTTGTGGTTTCTTAATGGGTTCTATAAAAGTACAAAATTCATGTGAAAAATTAAAGTAACAGTTAAAAAAAAAATTCTAACAGAAAACCTTGAATCAAAACAAATTTATACAGATTCCTAAATTCCTAAGACTTTTTGCTTGCCATACGAACTTATTCAATATAATTTAAGTATCTAGTTATTTATTCGTTGATTAAGGTTTTAAAACTAGATTATATATAATACAGTGTTAAATTTTACAGTGGAAGTATTTATTGGATAACAATTAAATTAACGAGTCAGCGTCATTGGAAATAAAGTAATTTTTAAGACCGCACATTATGATTAAAATTGTTAGGCATCAAGGATTATAAAAGTGAAATGAATAGCCCCAAGAACATTTCTAATACAAAACCTTGAAGACGTACAATGCTATGTCCTTATAGCTATAATACTTTGTATTGGTTTTCATAGCCTTTTTAAGTTGATCATCATTTTCAGATGTTGATTAAATCAGTCTTAATAATAGGATCGGCAATGTGGCTTAAAATACACGCCAAAAGAAAAATATGAAGGTAAAAGGAGCGAAAATCGATCATTATAAATTTAGTCACTGAATTTCATTACCCGCTGTAAAAATTAATCCTGTAATGCAAAGCTCCCACTTTAGACGGATTGGCAAGACCATGCATTACAGGGTTAGCTTATAAAGGAGAAATTAACAAAAATGGCGAGTATTACAACAGATTTTCAAATACAACTCCTTATATCTTGATGTTACGTTTTGTTTAAAAAAAAAAACACAATCTTAAACAGCGTTAAGCTAGGTTCACATGAGGCAATCTGTAGACACAATTGGCAATTTTCGGTTGTCAATTTGTAGGGTAAACAGATAAAAACCTATTTTAAGTTTTGTTACAATTCTCTTGAATAAATTGTTATAAACAAGTACACAATTTCCAATGACACCATTCGTTTTCATTCTTTACATTAGAAACATTTCTAACTATCATCAAATTGACAGAAATTACCACAAACAATTTCCATACCACTTAATTATCGCATTTTGTGTTATTTATCATTGAGTTTGGATGAGTGATGAACGTCGATGTGCTGATTTAGAAGTATACAGAGTGCATTAGTCTTCACATGGACTCCATCTGTTCCGTGAGCTCAAGGATCGGACTCTCACTGAGGGGCAGCATCCCTGCTGTAGCTGGTAGGCTGTGACCTTGCCAAGAGGACTGAGAAAAATTGAAAACATGTAAAATTACAAATTCAGAAAGGCTATGATTAAACACTTCAATGAATCATCGCATTGAATTAGTTAAATCCAAATCTAAATTTATTTATAATTATTAAAACTAGTACCTAATAATTAGCTAAAAAAAATTGGCTGGCAATATCCAAGAAGTGATTCTTCAGAAAGAAAGCATGGGTTCAAGCCAAATTTTGCCTTTTTTAAAGGCGGTAGTCAATCAGTAAAAAAATTACTTTCAAATATAGTAATTACTAGGATAGATTTATCTATAATATTATTACAAGTTTCTTCTTAGAAAAAGTACGCTAAATCTAAAAAGACTACTTTACTTGACAATTACAATTACCTACTTCAGATTTTTAACCTACAGGAGCACTAATGACCAAGCAACATGGCAGAAAACAAACTGTTTTCTTTTTTTTTGAGACTCATTTGAGTGCTCCCCTCCACGGAAATCTTTAGTAAAAGGCGAAAGATTTATTCGTATTGAAGGGAAACCAGAGAATTTTAAAATTTGTTTTATGGTGAATTAAAAAGCAAAGCTACAATCGCCTACTTTTTCATGCTTTAATGAGAAAGCGCTTTCAAATATGAATGGTAGAAGTTCTGATAAATACTTACATTGATAAACTATACATTTCATCAGATACTCCAAGCAGTTATATTGCCTTGTTCATAATTAATCAGGATCCAAAACAATTTAATTGAATTCTTTAAAGGTTTTCTACTTATTCATAAAACTGTTTAATTTAAATTTATTGGAATAAAAGGATAGAAGAGAAAATGATGTCTCAGAAAATCATAAAGATAAAACTACGAATACTAAATAGGGATGCCATCTCTATGTTTGCATTCAACGACAGAATAAAATAAGATAATGTGTATTGTTTTGAGAATCAAACATACTTGAAATCAGCCAAAAATAATGGTAGTATAATTTTTAAGAGTAATTTACTTAAATTATTATTGATGAATGTCGAATGTGTTATTGTTTCAAGTAATTCATTAGTATTTAGAAACATTTTGGGACCTTTCAGGAACACTCTAGCTACATCATACTTACATAGTATTCCTGTTTAATAATTATTTCTATACTACAGTTTGGCAACAGTGTGCTGATAATTTGTGTAAGATATATTTTTGCAAGTGCTATATTTTCTGTAATGTTTGACCAAAAACCGAAGCTAAAGCCAATGGTCAAAAATACTTACCAAAACCTCAACTTATAATGCAGAGGGGATTGGTTGGAAGATGTCAATAAACAATAAACCCGCACAAGGGTCCTAATTATATTATTTGTGCATAGAAGTTTTTAAATATAAATAAAACATTATTTGCACTGCTGTAAAATCACAGAATGCACAAATTTAATATGCACTCAAGTTTTGATAATTTTTTAGTAGTTTTGAGAAGGCTGCGGAGTGGTGAAGTTTATGTAAATGAGTTTAACAACACTGAGGAGTTGAAAACAATTTCGAATTGACAGAATCCAATATTCACTTTATTGTGAACTTCCTCTCTTTTTACTCATAAATTGTCTCAAAATTATTTCTAAATAAGTTATTAGAAAGTAGACACATTCATTTTCTTCATGTAGACTCCACAAGCCTAAAATAGCAGTATTCAATGTTGATAGCTTCAGCTTTGGCCAGTCAACATGACAGATCATAATATATAACAATATTACTGGTGATGCTTACCTCTATTTCAGATTCTTCACAACCTATGAAATATAATATGTGTCATTTTGTTTTATACTCTGTGGCCCTGATATGAAGAATCAATAGGATTCGATATTACTAGGTGCTAAAATAATTATCTAAATACTTTAGTTTTACTTGTTTACTTAATTTGAATGCATACTTACTTTTCAAGATGGATGTCCCACAGTTCAGGTGCATTTTATTATTTTACAAATAATTAAAAATGTCAAATACTCTATAATCAGATGCATCAAAAATATTCTGTTGCAAAAATATTACGCATCAATATCAGTAAATATAAATAAAACACTACTTTGATGATAATATTATGATAAATAGTAAAATGTGACAAATTAAGTACAAAGCGTCAAATCTAAAAAATGAATGCAAAATAAAAGGATGAAAATAAAAAGGCTGAGCAAATGATTAATATTGTTTATTTGTGATTATAAATAATAAAAACATTAACTTATGTATGTAAAGCGTGATATAATAAATACAATTGTTACTAAAACTTATGGAAAATAATTAGCACTATTGTCAAATATCGCATAAAGACATTACAGCAACCAAAAATCACTCACAAATTGAATAGGAACTGAAAATCTAAACCGGGTTTCTAGATATGTACGATTACCACGGAGCTCTAAGCTGAGAAAGGAAATCATTACTAACTTATGTCGCTGCTAGACTCAGCTTCATCATAATTCTATATAGACACTTACGAGAATAATGTTAAAATTAATACAGACTTTTCAATAGAAAAACATGCACATTTGGCTACTTATATTTGGAATTATTCGCAATGCGAAAAATCTCATACTTTGTCGTTACGACTTCTTACTCTAATACATAACGAGCTCACCATTCAGAGGAAACATTCCCCTCACATCACATACAAGCAAGAAAAACAAAATAAAACCATTTGCATTCAATTTATTTGGTGGTATACCTGGAAACACTGGGGGGTTTGGAACAGATTGTTATTTGGCCAAGCTGCCGCTCCGCTCCACAAATTTCCTGGTTCCCCCTGTATGGTGGCGCTGGTAGCATTCTGGTGCCCGTGACCCGTCTTGCCGCCCAGCTCGCTGATCTGGCAAGCGTTCTGTAAGCTGGTCGGCAGGTTGGACCAATTCTCATTCCCGGCCTCTCGCTTCTCTTTGTTCAGTATCGTTATTTCCATGGACCCCTGGTACGCCAGGGGTAGGTTGGCTGAAGCTTCGTCTAGATTTGGTTTCGGAGACTGATTAGGCCCTTCTACAATGGCCTGGAATGCTAAAAGATCCTCATTTTCACTCTCGGAGAGTGGAAGCGGAAGGGGAGGCAGGATCTGCTGCTGTTGGGCTATCTTGTAACTCTGCTGTCTCAACATTTGCCTTCGACTTAAACCCATTTGCAAGGAATGTAGGCTGGCATTGTCAGTACCGCCGTTGGCATTTGGTTGAGCCATCGCAACTTGCTTTTGGAGGATTTGCCTCTTTTGCTGTAACAGCCGATGCTGCATGAGCTGTTGTTGGAGAGGGGGTTTAATGTTTTGAAGAGCGGAACTGTTTGAAGAACTCAGCGATTGATCTCCCAGGTCTGAAGGTTGGTGACAAGGTGCGGACATTTTAGGGCTGGCTGGAAGGGGGGGAGATGTTGTACTATAATTAAAGTTTTCTGGAAGACTTATTCGTTTCGTAGGTAAACATTTTGATTCTATAAAATGCGGACTAAATGACGCAGCAAATTGATTATGTTGTATTTGTCTTTGTGTCATTTCTTCCACAGGAACACTGGCTTGATACTGAGTTTTTAACTTCTGGGCCTCCTTTTGTACTAAATGCAGTTCGAGTACCCCCTTGGCTTTACATCCCTCATTGAGTCGTTGACTGTTAAAGGCGACTGTATTTTTTTGTGTTTCTGTGGCCTGCGATATAACTTGCTGAGCCACCAGCCCGTCACTAGCTCTCCGTCCTTCTCGAAAGTCGACAGGGCTCCTTGTAGAACTTCTAGGACATTTGTTACTTCCCTGGTACGAAAGTGGATTATGTCGGCTCAGAAATCCTCCGCACTGAGACTTGTTGTTTCCTGTAGAAACATAGACACAAGGATGCATGGGACTAGTATTGATAGTGGAACTATTTTCATACGACAACTTATCATCTGTAGAAGTGCAACTTGGTAAACTACTTGCGAGATCACTAGAGCAGTCGGATAGTTGATAGTCTAAGCTTTCGAATCCTGAAAAGTTACTTTGGGACGAGTCGCAACTCAGATTTTGGCTCAAGCTCTTTGTGTTGTAAAAGTTAACAACTCCACTGCTAGAACTGGAGCTGGCGTAGGAACCCAGTCGTTGAGGGACGGCAGCTCCCGATAACTCTTCCATATCGGTCTCGCAACCTTCATCGGTTGAGGAAGAATATTGCTGTTGAAATTCCACAGTCTTGCCTGTTGAGTTTGTATTGAGCGGTGAGAAATTCTGTGAATTTATATATCTATTTGTACCTAGAGAATATTTGCTATCGTTTCTGTATAAACCGGCATTATAAATATCCACACTTCCGGGCAAGGCATTCAATACATCCACAGTATTTGGCAAAGGAGGAAGGACTGAGTTCTGTATATAGGAGTAAGTTTGAATATGATTCATGTAATCCTTGAAGGGCGGTGTACTGGTTTGTAAGCGAGACAAATCTTGCTGTTGGGCATTGGACACTATGCGACAGTGATCGTAATTACTTATTTTATTAGACTCTCCCGATGATGGAGGCAAGGGAGACTGTTGTAGAGTATTCATCAATTTGGCTGCTTCAGAGCTCATTGTGAATGTCGTAGATGAATTTAGAATTTTCAGCGGTTCAGTTGCAAAACTCGAAGCGGATGTAGAGTTTTGCAAAGGGTTTGATCCCATATTGAGACAAGCAGAATCTATATTCGACGATTTGGCTGAATCAATGGCGCACTTCGAATCGAAGCTAGAAGATGTAAGTAATCTGCTGCCATCCGAATTAGAAAGTCTTGGGTCCGGCCCAACTGTAGTTGACTGTTGTAGAAGCCTTCTGCAATCTTCGCTAGATTGTTTCATGATCTTCTGGTGCTGCTCCAAAGTATTGGTTAGGAGTCTATGAGAGGAAGCTATATTTTCTAAATTCGATTTTCCTAAAAGGCGAGGATTTGTATCGCACGAGTCTAAATTCCTCATGGACTGGAGTCTACTGGGATCGTCTGTATTGGACCTAGAGGACCCCAAGGCGTCTAGATTGCCGACGAGGAAGCTGCGATGAGTGTCCCCGAGTTCCAAGTTCCTCTGAAGTAGCCGTTGCTCCGTCATATTGACATTGGCGAGAGATAAAAGGCGCTGTGTCTCGGAAGTGGAGTCTGGTGGTATTCTGGGCGGAGAAGGAGGTGCTCTGGATATGTGTGTCTCTGGAGATCGAGATAATCTGGAAAAGATAAGTAAAAATAATTTTAATACAATTTATTTAAGTCAAATATATTTATTTATAAATTAACAGTCAAGAATGTTGATCAATAGGTGCCTATCTGGCCTGGCTCGGCCCAGGATCTGGTCAGTGGATCTGGTGGTGACCCCGAAGAACTCCTGACGTGATTTCAGCTTTATTGGATTTTAAACTGGCAACAACAACGGTCTGTGAGCGATTATGCAAGTACGATCTAACCCAGCATAACAGATTTCCGTGAATACCCAATTTTTAAAGGTTTGCCAAGAGTATGACAAATAGTAAAAGAAGGCCAGATGGGCATCCGATCTGGCCTTTTTGTGCCCTATGTTTCAAAAGGGTTTAAGAATTAAATTGAGTTGGTTACCTATGGTTAGGTTAGAAAAATCTTAGGTTCGGCCATAAGGAGGCTCTATGAATTAGATTGAGTTAGCTATCAGGTTAAATTATGGAAATTAGATAGTATGAAGTATGCAATCAGTCACCTATGGTTAGGTTAGGTTAGAATAATCTTAGGTTAGGCCATTAGGAGACTATAGAGTCATGGGAATTAGATTGAGTTAGCTACCAATAATAAGGATAAATTTTGGAAATTAGATAGTATGTAATCAGTCACCTATGGTTAGGTTAGAATAATCTTAGGTTCGGCCATAAGGAGGCTCTATGAATTAGATTGAGTTAGCTATCAGGTTAAATTATGGAAATTAGATAGTATGAAGTATGCAATCAGTCACCTATGGTTAGGTTAGGTTAGAATAATCTTAGGTTAGGCCATTAGGAGACTATAGAGTCATGGGAATTAGATTGAGTTAGCTACCAATAATAAGGATAAATTTTGGAAATTAGATAGTATGTAATCAGTCACCTATGGTTAGGTTAGAATAATCTTAGGTTCGGCCATAAGGAGGCTCTATGAATTAGATTGAGTTAGCTATCAGGTTAAATTATGTCGACTATGATTACTACTGCTACTAATTTTCCTTATCCGCACCCAATGGTGCATTGGTAGGTACACCAAGCGCAGTGTATCTTGATCATTTTATTACATGAAGGTATGATGAACATTTACATGTGATTTACATGGTTAGGTTAGGTTAGGGAAATGATGTGTGAAGGCAGTCACCTATGGTTGGGATTGTCGCTCGCCCGGCGTGCGGAGTCGGCGTGCGCGGGCGTGGTAGGGCCGGCCGCGGCGGCCTGACCGGGCGGGCGCCTCGCGGCCAGCGCGCTCTCGGCCACGGACGACGGGCGGCGGCGCGGCGCGGGCTCGGCCGTCCTCAGCCGCAGTCGCTCCAGCAGCAGCAGGTAGATGGCCGCGTGGTGGTCGTAACTGTTCGACCGGAGGCTCTGAAACGGTTCATTATTACTATGGACTTGTAAACAAACTTTTCTGCAGAATCCGCAATCCGTTCAAAATGTTACTACAAATGTTGTTTATAGGTATTATAATATATTTAACAACACCGATTTAAATGATTACAAATACTTGTAGACAAATTACTGGATTATACCCATGCTGGGCTGATATCCGATATTATTGATATCTCAACAGAGACAGAGAAACTCTGGAAACGAATGTGGCCAATGACAGGTCATAAGCCCTGTAAACGCCTAGATAACCCGCATTCGTTTCCAGAGTTTCTCTGTCTCTGTTGAGATATCAATAATATCTGATTATAATATTTATTTAAAGAAGCAAAATTGGCAGTACACAACAGAGTTCTGGTACCAACCCTTATGTATGGTAGTGAAGCATATTACACAATCGTCTCCAAATACGATGTAGATTCACCAGTTTTCGGGGTGAGTCACCCTGTATAGTATGTAACATACCAAATACACGTAAGATAAGCCAGGGTGTTTTAATGTGGAGCGGTGCCATAAATATAAAAGAATTATGTGGAAAAATCTAGGGCGTTAGATACTAACAAATGCCACGGCCCAGATTTTTCAAAAAGAGGGCCACAGAAAAAAAAGTAAGATATACTTAAATTAGATTACAGTACACAAAAGAGATAATTTCGATATGGAGACACTGAGGGATCGTGAGGGTGGCGGCATCATGATTTTCTTTTGACTTGATCGATGCTGTCGCCCTCTTGACTTAACTTCACTTGGAAACTTTGGCCCTGCAATTTGCTTATGCATTGCAACAGCAAGAATTTAAAGTCCTGCATAAAATAGCGTGACTGACAGAGAGTCCCCAAGGACTCTATAACAGTCGCGGGTGGAGGTGGGACGATTCCTCAGTACACAACGGAGTTCTGGTACCAACCCTTATGTATGGTAGTGAAGCGTGGTGTTGGAGAAAGAAGGATGAAAGTAGACTGAATGCTGTTGAAATGCGATCTATGTGTGGTAAGACTATGTATGATAGGTGTACAAATGTCGAAATTAGAGCAGAGTGCAAGGCTGAGATAAGCACTATCGACAAAGTTAAGAAAGGGCTTTTACGATGGTTTGGTCATGTGGAGCGAACGAGTGATGAAAGAACGGCTAAAATAAGTTTAAATGCAAGTGTGCCTGGATGAAGAGGCCGCGGAAGGGCGAGAAAGACATGGCATGACCAAACACGTCAAGTACTTGAAAGTGGTCATGTGAAAAGTCGGAATAATAATAATGCATGAGAAGATGTATGAATGTAGAGGAAGCAAAGCAAGTCTCATTGTTCTATCCTCACCTCCTTGGTTTTGGCAGGATCGATGCCCAGACTCTGCATGAGCCTCAGCACCTGGTCGTTGGGGTCGGCGGCGGCTCCGCCCCGCGCCGGGCTCCGGGGCACGGCCGCGCCGGCCGCCGCTCCGGCCGCGCCCGCGCCGGCCAGCCAGCGGTGGCGGCGGATCAGCTCGATGGTGTAGCGCTTCAGCGGGTCCAGGACGAGCATCTTACGGATCAGGGACTCGCAGTCTGGAAGGGAAATGCATTTTAAACATTTCAATAGGGTTCTTCCAGATAACATGAATATCCTTGAAAACGCTATAAATATTCAAAGTATATTTTTACAATTCCAACGATATAAAACACAATGATCAAAAATTTTGTTTTCATTTATAAATTTACGTTT
>JAGVSP010001656.1:0-44102 GCA_022494985.1 Micrasema minimum
CAATGACAGACCAATATCCATATTCCCGAATTTGAAAAAAAGCTACCTCATCTCTGTAGAGATATAAAAAAAAGTTTTTAAAATGACGCAAAAAAAAACTAATTTCTTAATTAAAAAAAAAACATTTTAACAAATAATCCGTGTAATACTGGCCTAACTTTTTAACTGAACTCCACCACCCTCACTTAACACTTTTAAACTGAAGCCAGTTTTACACGCGACCCTTTTTATTAATACTTCTTTTTAAATCGGCCGGCGCGCGGCGGTGGAAAGGAAAAGGAAAATGTATCATTTTCCCTTGCACATAACATGTAGCTTGGTTACTTTTTCCCTTCAACCGTCGAAATAGAAATTAGAAGTGCGTTATTTGAAAAACTTTATAAGAATTTTTCCTTAGAATACCATAAATAATCATTCTTCGGAGTTTCGCGTTATCATCGTGAAACACGGTGTACCCGATTACGGAAATTTGACATAAAGACAGCTAAAAGATAAAACAAGTAGAATAAATACTAACACTTTGATTTTTACATGTATAATATAATATATGAATTTATACCAGCATGTGCATTCAATATATTTAAATTATTTGATGTGATTAATGGATACCAATATCCAATCAAAACTGAAAAAGGCAATAGATACAAAACAAATTAGGTGTATACCTCAAAATGCAACTAATAATAAAAAATTAAATTATGTACATGTGAACATTAACATTTTAGTCTTCTAAAAACCATACTATATCGCGTTTTCTGAAATACAATCAAGAGAACGAATTATATTATTTACTTCCGGCAGAAATACATAATACAGTGGACCCCCGGTAATCCGGCAAACATTATGCAGGGCAGTGTGGACTATCGAATTTTGTCGGATTATAGAGCACTGCCTAAGACCCCTATAGTCAGGATTTTTTTACGAAAGAGTACCTTGTAATCCGACAAATTACATACCTAATGACAAGAATCTATATATTATACGTACATATGTATGTACTTTGAAGTACAAATCAGACTTCATTTATGTAAGTCGAATTTAGTAAAATTAAATAACAATTGAGAGCTTACGTTTTATTATAAAATTAAGCATAAATGCACATACATATCTACCAAAATAATCAAGAATTATTAATCAAAATCATATAGTGAATATCATAGTGAATCATAGTGAATACTATATCAAATTATGAAGCTTTGAAATATTCATCAATTTTTTTTTGTTTAAGGTTGTTATAAACGCGAGATCAGAGCTTTGTCCCTCAGTCTTCTCAAAAGTAAAAGTTCGTTGTAGGATGTACCATTCTCTTCAGCCCATTGTAAACCTAGCTCAAAAGCGTTAACTGCGTCTTGATCTGTGACTTGTGGAGCAGTTGCAATCACGTCGTCGTTATCTTCCTGATCGTTTGTTGTATTATTAGAAACCTCTTTTATAATATCTTCGCGTCAGACATTCCAAGAAAAACATTTTCTTCTTTATCCATTCCACGGCACCAGACTTCCAAATCTTCCGGACTTATCTGTGTTTCAGTAGCGACTTGTTCTATAACTTCCGAAGTTACACTGATTTGTGGATCGTTGCTAGGAGTGGTGATTATATCTGGCCATAACTTTTTTCCAAGACGATTTAATAGTTGATGACGGTAACGAACTCCACGACTGACTAAGAGCAAAAACCAAGTCTTTCATATTAAATTCTTTTAAAGTTTTTTCTATTGGTTGGTCTCTTTTGATACGGCTCTCAAAAGTAGGTTTTTTTATAGTCTTGCTTAACAAACTGAATGATGTTCTGGTCCATTGGTTGAATTAGTGCAGTGCAATTTGGCGGAAGAAACATCGCAGTGATGCATTTATCCTCAGTTGTCAGTTCTTCTTCAGACGGATGACCGGGAGCGTTATCAAGAAGCAACAACGCTTTTTGAGGAAAATTATGATCTTTTAACCATTTTCTAACTTCAGGTACGAAGCATTCATCAAACCACTTTTTGAAAAGGTCTTTTGTCATCCATGCACTTTTTTGTCCGTAATAGTGTACAGGTAAATCAATGTTTTTGAATGCCCTTGGTTTATTAGATTTCCCAATGACCACCATCTTAAGCGCGTGTGTACCTGCAGCATTAGCACATGGTAGTATGGTTACACGCTCTTTACTCACTTTTCGTCCAGGTACGTTTTTTTCGTTACAAGAAACGAAAGTTTTGTTAGGCATCACACGCCAAAAAAGCCCTGATTCCTGGGCTTTAGCCTGGGTTTGTGACGACATTACTAGGTACTATACCTAATACACAATGAATAAATAGTAAACAATGAACGCACGCTAGGCCGTACCGCTATCACTAGTAGTCAAATTCAAACTAAGTAAAACAATGCATACGCTATAGAGATATTTTGTAATAAAATTACCAAGAAAACGTGGACCTAATTGGGTACAAATTGGTTTAACCTAGGAAAAGGCTGGGAAAAATCATTAATTGGAACTTAAAAAGGTTATTTCTCAGAAGCGCTTCCCCTACCGATCTACTTTCTCCGTAAACGTTAGTAATAGAACTATTAGCGCAGTGCAACCAACATTAATATGATTATATTTCAGCTTTACTTTACTGGAAATTTCTAAGAAAAAAATCCTTAATTGGTCAGCTACTTCAAACTCGTATCTCTCGTTTTATGTATATAATATCCACCTACCTATGAATTTTTAATTAAAAAAATATCTTCTCAAAATTTGGGGACATAACGATCGAATAAAAATGAGGATAAATAATAGAAGACTGATAATACTTTCTGTGTAATTTAGTCTTGCAAAGTAAATGATGTATGTACATAAAATCACCAAAAGTTAATTCGTGAAGCCATTTTGTCAGTAGTTTTCCAATTAAATGCTCAATCTGGATTTGACATTTGACATTATTTGAAAGCAATGGCCGCCTATCACCCGCCCGCGCCGTGCAAGCGTCATGTCATATAAAATCGAAAAATAACAATTTTGGCGTCGTTTTGTATGTTTTTTATTACCATAAAGGTAGGTAGGATTTACGGATTATATTAGTACATATTTATAGGGAGGCTGATTGGTCGAGTGAATGGATAAGAAAGCGAAGAGAGAGAGAGGAGAGGAGAGGAGAGGAGAGGAGAGGAGAGGAGAGAGAGAGAGAGGAGAGGAGAGGAGAGGAGAGGAGAGGAGAGGAGAGGAGAGGAGAGGAGATAAGAGAGGAGAAGAGAGAGAAGAGAAAAGAGAAGAGAAGAGAAGAGAAGAGAAGAGAAGAGAAAGAAGAGAAGAGAAGAAGAGAAGAGAGATGAAGAAAAAGAAAAGAGTGAGCCAGTGATGAAGATAAAAAATAAACTAGTTTTGTATTATTCAAGTATACACATTCATGTGTACTTGAATAACACTAATACTCGAATCGAGTCCAATCGGATGCGGAAATAATCAGGGCGCGGGTGGTACCGAGGGGGGTGCCGGAGGGCGCATCACAACCCCACCCGCCCCTCCCCGGGGAGGAGGGGAGGGGATGTAGGTCACATGGCCAAACCGTAATCAATATTAACAGAATCCATCACAACAGCGCACGAGCCGAGATCCAAGGCGAGAGGGTTGGAACTTGCGATTTATCAAATCAAGATTGAATAATGATTGCATAAATTATGCATTTTGTTTGATGTAAAATAACGCGTTTAATATGCCAAGAACGGTAAATCACTATTACATGACTTCATTTGCATATTTATCAAATCACTATGTAATAAATTATGCATATTTATGCATTTTGATTTCAAGAGGCGTCTTATGATGTTTACATGCTCCACCTAAACTAACGAAGCAAATACGACGGACTCCATACAGTATTGGCTAAGATGATTTACGTTCGATTTTAGGCAAGGCAACAAAAATAAAGTGTGATTTTCCTAAATCCTGGGTGTTTGTGATGTAGTTCTTTCTGATTCTGTATCTACTCGTACATACTCGATGTGTAATAGCATAAAGTGCAACAATTTTTGGTAATATGTATTCTGTATTTTTAGAAAACTAGATATTTTTCTCATGAATGAATTATTACTAGGTACTACTATTACTGCTACTACTTTAACTTATCCGCACCCAATGGTGCATTGGGCACTGATAAAAAATCTTACGCAAAATGTGCCAGTCCAAAGTATAAATTATGCCCAGAAAGAACCAAAATAACAAATTAATATATTACAATAATTTTACGGAAGAAAAATTTTATTCGATAAAAGGTAGCGCCCTCACAATGTGGCGGAAGTGATTTCATTTTTCTAGTAAAAGCAATTTTCTCGTTAATTTTACGGGGCGGGTGACTAAATTGATGCAGTCTTTGAACGAATATTGTCTAGGTTGTCTTTTTAGAAATTTTTTACATTCAAAACACCGTGCCTCTAGTAAAAAATATACAAAATGGTTTAATTTAATATTTTATAATGTGATTCAACAGACACGGTGAAGCGTAAGACTGATTATCTTGGCATTATGTAATAAATGCATTGACCTACGCACCATTACGTGTGTATAAGAGAAAGGAAGAAAGAAAATGCCCACAACAAGTGATAAAATCAAAGTGATTTTTAAAAAAGAAATGATGTTTTGTCATAGTTTATAAGTTGTTTTTAAAAGTGTACGGGTGGACACTTATCGTATGGAGATGTATATTATCGTTTATTAAATATACCTATATGAAAAAAATCCATTCTTCGGCTGTTCAAACCACTTTTCAAATGTGACTCCGTAATAAATTACAGGTGCTTAATTTAAACTTTTAATTTTGATTATATTTATTTAATTAATTTATTCAACACTTTTATGTAGCCCTGTGAAAATGAATATTAGGTAGCATATTTTATAATAACGCAAATACCTTTAATACAAATAGGGTTGTTATAACGTTTATTATGCGTGGTTTAATTTATAACCCTCCGCTTGTTGCCTTCCACTTGAAAATTCATTGAAAAATGTTTTCAGGTTTCGAAAACACCTGAAAATTGGTTGATGTTATTAAAGCATGAAATTTTCTAAAACTCGTTATTTCCATGAGCTTACATTGTGGTCGTACTGAGGGGAAGAATTCCTTCTGAATTTGTCCCTATTTTCACAAGGTGAGTTTTCACATAGACTTACGGCTAAAAGGATTTACGTGTGTGTCTGGATGTAGAAGTCGGGAAGGGCAAGAAAGACAACATGATCAAGTACAACAAATAAGTGGACATGTGAAGTACAACAAATAGGTACTCCCTTTTTAAACACGATTTTTTTCTCTATTAGAGAGGTAACAGTATTATTTATGGAGCATGTACAAGTCTATTATCTTATATTTATATTAGGTCCTTACATATGAAATTGGCGTTTTGTATGGGAGGAACATCAAGTTGATTTTTTAAAAATACAATATATTTATTTAAATCAAAGTATGTACCATTGCTATCTATGCACTTTTGCCATCTCATAGGTAGTTCATCGATCCCTTTACTTATAAAACCATTCGGACGGGAATCATTAAAATCTTTGAAGTCGGTTTGGACTGCCCCATCGGAGTTGAATTTTTTCCCTTGCAAGAAGTTATCCAAATTTCGAAAAAAAATTGTAATCTGTTGGGGCAAGGTCCGGAAAGTACGGTGGATGTCTTAGACATTCCAATTGAAGCTCTTCTAATTTGTAATATTATATTTTTTAAAAAATCAACTTTATGTTCCTCCCATACAAAACGCCAATTTCATATGTAAGGACTTAATTCAAGCTTTTTCACCTTCCCAATTTGATTCAAGTGGATTAAAACAGTTTTGTCACTAACACCGCAGCCTGCAGCTAACTCGGACGTGGTTTGCGATTGATCCGCTTCCACAATAGCCTTCAATTCTTCATTATCAACTTTGGTCTCCGGCCATCCACGGGGCTTGTTCTGCAGGTCGAAATTTCCAGAACGAAAACGTTGGAACCAAAAACGCACTGTGTTTTCTTTTGCGGGCACCGTCGCCATACACATCATTAATCCTTCGAGCCGTTTCTGCAGCACTGGTGCCACGGTGGAACTCGTACTCGTAAATAACGCGATATTTCAAGTTTTCCATTTTGTAAACTGAGTGACGCAAAGAAAAAAAAAAGTAACGAACTATAAATAATTATAATAAAAAATTCTGAATAAATAATGATGTGTGAAAACTCTCCTTAATGCCGGCGGCGTGATAGAGTGAGTGGAAATTAATCCTCTCAAAGGTCTGTTGTGTTTTGGCAATTTGCATAACTTTTGTGTGCGTTGCAATGCTACCCAGGAAATTACTTCAGAAATAATTTATCCCGAGTGTTATAGGGATGTTCGAATGAATAATATGTAATGAATATAGACATTACTAATTATTAATATTGTCAGAAATAAATTATTCACATACTACAAGGATTTTCTGTAGAATAAAACGTAAGGTTCAAATTATTTATTATTAATGAGCTTTAATGTTGCGGTAGTTACAAATTAAATAGTCGAGTAAATATTACTAGGCACTTCAGTTAATTGTTTTTTTATATAATAGTGTTGCTATTTTACTACGCATTTTTCGTGATTTCGCATTTTTATGCGAGTTGGATACTGAGAAATTTTCTATTTTGCGCTAAAAAAAAGAAGATCTTATGGTGATATCCAAGGACACCTTACAATAAATTATGGTACACAAGAAATCCCTAGGTTTACGAGTCTCACTTTAATATTTAAAATTTAACTGTATTTTTTTTCCGGGGATTTTAATTACTAAGAATGGTGAAATCGTTTTAAAAGAAGCCATTATGTACAAAATCACCAGTTCTCTATTTCTCGCTCACTTTTTAATTTGATTGCTTTGTTGGCTAATTATTTATTGGAAATCAATCATGTTTTCTAAGTATTTACGTTTTCCCCCGAAGTGCTACTGATGCAACCTACTCTACTATATACTTTTATTAAAAATAATTTTATTCTTCGTCCAACAATAAATTCGTTTATCAAATAGAATAACATCACGATGAATTGCAATATATGTTTTTTACAGTATTAAAAAACGAATTATTCAAATGTTTTTCTTTGTGCATTTTGGATCATTATTAAGACAAGAAGAATATTTTTGAAGGATGAATTAAAAATAAGAATATCAGTTTTAATGAATATCCAATTCATGATTTTATAATAAGATAACCTACAATGGGGCAGTTATAAGCCAAAGTTCCAATGGAGAGGATCTCAATTCAGTCAATATGAATGATTCAACTTCTGTATAATATTTGCAAAAGAATGGCCTGAAAAGGATTCCGAGAGAGGAAAGAGGCTTAATTAGAGTTTTGAAGGCAGTTCCGAACTTTTACGAGAGGAACTCTCGCTTTGATAATTATTCCCTGTGATTAAATCAGGAATTATTTTCACAGGGGATTCATTGATTCATTCTCCACAGAATAATAACTAGTAATAAAATACAAATAGTTATTTAACAGTTATAATTCTTCTGACTAAGAAAATATTGTTTAAGGCAATCAAAAATAGAATGCGTCTTAATTTTTACATGATTGGTTTGAGAAAGTGGCGATGATTAAAAATGCTAACATTTCATGTTTACACATCACGACGAAGATATAAATGGAAACATTTCGTGTTGACAAGGTGTTTACACATCGCGATGAAGATAAAAATGCTAACATTTCATGTTTACACATTTCGACGAAGATAAAAATGCTTACATTTCGGGTTTACAAGGTGTTTACACATCGAGATGAAGATAAAAACGCTTACATTTCATGTTTACACATTTCGACGAAGATAAAAATGCTTACATTTCGGGTTTACAAGGTGTTTACACATCGAGATGAAGATAAAAATGCTAACATTTCATGTTTACACATCTCGACGAAGATAAAAATGCTTACATTTCGTGTTTACACAACATCATGACGAAGATAAAAAAAACACAGCCGTTTAAGTGGTCATTTTTTCAGGTTCACTTTGAAACTTCATGACTTTGTCATTTTTGGAGATATCGAAAAACTAATTTTACTGTCGTTATAACCTCTTTAAACTTAGCACATTTACATAAAAATAAAACATTTGGAGAATTTTGACTAATAAATGCCATTCATAAGTCGGGCAATTTATTGATCGTGTTCTTGTTAGGTATTAGATCTTCAGCCATAAGGTGCTGACGGTTGACAACTGAGGTGTTTCGGTGTTTCATTAATAAATTAATGAATAAAAAAAACAAAAACAAATGTACTAATTATACTAGTTAGGATTATATTAGATTCTTATTTATAAAAAAATGTACTTTACAAAATTGATCAAAATACTCCTATGTACATTTTTTGTTTACCTAATAAATCTTAATCCAGGTATATACAATCTGTCAAGATCGTTCGACTCACGTACGCACTTTATGACACAAATTGGTTTTGTATGAATTTTTATTGCTTAAAAATATAAAATGAAGTATTGGGACCTGTCGGATTATCTTCGCCCTTATGCCAAGGGTTATGTGAGGACCGCTCACTAGATATTTTAATAAATAATATCATCTCCCCAATATGAGAGAGGTAGGTAAGGGTACTCCTCGTCCGATCGTGGCATAGTGGTAGCGAGTTTGGCTACTGTGCATGAGGTCGCGGGTTCGATTCCCGTAGGGGGTCAACATGAAAAATTTATTTACATGTGATTTTCACATTAATATTTCAGGGGTTATACCTTGAGCTCGCAGTGAAGCGCAAGACTGATCATCTAACCTTCATGTAGTTAAAATTATCAAGATACACTGCACTTGGTGTTCCAATGCAGTGCCCTATGCGCCATTGGGTGCGGATAAGGGAAAGTAGTAGAAGTAGTAGGTGAGGGTACTTATCTACATACCTAATATTTACCATGGCCCAAAATAGCAGACTTCTGAGTGCAGAGAATAGGTGTCTTAGAAGAATATTAGGTGTGCGGGGTTTTACTTTCTAAGAAACAGCGTGGTGAGGCAACGGATGCAGCAGCCCTTGATATCTACTCTCATGCAGCGATGGCGTTTCGGCTGGCTATGCCATATACTACGTATGCCTCCCATGAACCTTTTATGCCTTTTTTATAAGGCATCAGGTTCTCGGCGTCCTGGACGTCCACTGTTGACAATCCGTCGGCAGTTTGCGTCAGGGCTGCGGGACGTGGATCTTACTTGGTAGGATGCGCGGGATCTGGCGGCTTGGAGGCAGTTTGTGGAATTCATATGCTCTACATAGGGAGCGGATATGGCATGATGATGTTGGTTATTAAGTTTTTATGTTTACAATAATAGTTACAAATATATAAAAGAATACTACTACTCTCCCTTATCCGCACCCAATGGTACAGGGTACTGCATTGACATCCCTAGTGCTTCTTTTGTTATGTGGAAGCAAGATGACCAGTCTTACGCTTCAGCACCAGTCCAAGGTCTCATACATTATGTGAAAATCACATGTAAATAAATAATTAGACTGGCAATTATTTTTACTATTTTTTTCCACAATACCTTTATTCAAGTAAAAAGTATAATTTTTCAAATATATACATTTTTTAAAAACATATTATACAAATAACAATTAGTTGCACTTCTGTTTTGTAAGGTTAACTTGCCAATGAACAAGAAATTGTTTTAAACATTAAATTTTTGTGTTAATGATTTCTCGGATATATTCGAAAATAATGATAAAATACTTCAAACCATTTTCTAGGGAAATAAAGAGAGCGATCCGAAGTGTTTTGATTATAAAGAACGGAACACCTTATTTGGAATTTTTCTTCATTTTGTAGGATAACTAAGGTGGCAGCAAAACTAAATCTAACCTTAGGAAATTAGCTTGCCAGTTTATATTTTAAAAAATACTTTTAAAAAATAATAATAAAATAAAAAAAACTATTTTTGCGCACTGCTAACTTGGTCCCATGATAATGATATTGGTATAAGGCAAACCACGTTCTTTTATAGCGTCGCCTCGGTACAAAAACTTTCTAACACAAATAAAACACACCAAGTTCATGCTTTTGGATTTCTATTTCGAAAATCGTGTGATGTGATCTAAACCAGGTTAACTGCAAAAAACTTTCTATTGTGTTTTCAGCATTTTAATTCGTTGAAAAGCTCACGACTTGTATTTTATTGTAATCGCATCTGGAGTACAGTTTCCATGAAAATAAAGCATCGAGGCTTATTTTAAAGCCATTTTACAGTCTGTGGCAAAAGTAATAGGTAATTGTAAAATAAATAGTTAATTTCTTTCTATCTTTTCTTACTCTTATTCACACCGAATGATGCATAAGGAGTAATTGGGTGTATTTTGATTCTTTATAACATGAAGCATCAAGACAGTCTTACGCTTTCGTAAGAATTAAGGAAGGTATCAATGCATCAAATAATATGAATTTAAAAACTACATTAAAATCATTATTTCATAATACCCTAATATCCATAAATATGAAAAATTAAACCAATAATAAAATAATTTACTTTTGGAGGAGTGATTTTAAGTTTTTACTGTCGTTCAAATCACCCAGCCTAAAAATACAGGCTGGATAGCCCAAAGGAATTCTTCCAATTCGAAAAATAAGTAAATGACTACAATTTGACATCTTAACAGAGACGTGAAACTTGGAAGGGAATATGGATATCTAGGCGTTTACAGGGTTTATGACCTGTCATTGGCTGGGTTAAGTGGCCGCTTGATGTATTACAACATTCCCCATTTCACCTAGTATTTGATATCCATATCTGCCAATATACAGTAAAATGGCGCGATGCTTCACATGTGAACTCTCTGTCATCCATTGAGAAAATTGCTAAGCATTTTAGCAGAAACCTTTATGATTGCAAGTGAGATTCTTACCGAATTATATCACCTACTAGGAAACGCCTGAAGATGAATCTTCAATTTGTTATGCTTATAACTTTTTCCAGCTATTTTTTATAAACAACATTTTGTTGTTTATAAATGTTGTTTATAAGTATATGTTTATATTATATCATTTACTATAATATATATAGTAAATGATTCACTAAATACAAATTGTTCATTAAATTTGTTGACTTCGAGAGTGACTATGGCAAATTATTTAAAAATAATAAATAATCTGGCTGAGATTCCACGCCTGGAATAAATAGAAATCGGATATATAATAATTATTATGCTACTATTCTCCCTTATCTGCACCGCATAAAACCTCTTTATATATCAATCTTGAATCTTGATAAATACAAATTATGTATATTATATTATATGTACAATGTATGTACATTTACTGCCAAGTGTCTATCTACAAGTCGCGCAGAGCCAAAAAATCGAGGGGGGGTGTATCTGTGATCGTCTCGGCGAATAAATGAATAATAATTTCATGAATTCTCTCCTCCATATATCATCTTTCGACGATTGGCAATATGTTAAGTTCCTTATTCAAGGCCAACGGGGGGCGAAGGAAAGCTGGAAGCTGGAAGATTCTACTTTAGTAAGTCGGGTGTGAATATCCAAAATGTCAAGCGATTGGTTCTAACAACATTTAAATATTTTTATAATGTATTATTTGTAAATGGGGTTGTCCACAAACTATGTATGAATCGTGTATTATTTATGAACAAGAAAAACAAAGACTCAGTATAATAACTTCCGCCCTAGCAACCAAGTTCTCAGCACGCGTCTCTCTTTTAAACCTGAAAACGAACTGAATGCGAACCATACTATGACAATACGAGTATGTATGGAAATGTTAAATGAACTTAGAGATATTGATTTGATCAATTTGAAAATTGAACAATTTAAAAAGGAACAACATTTTGAATAAATACAAATACTTGTAGACAAATTACTGGATTATACCCATGCTGGGCTGATATCAGATATTATTGATATCTCAACAGAGACAGAGAAGCTCTGGAAACGAATGTGGGTTATCTAGGCGTTTACAGGGCTTATGACCTGTCATTGGCTGGGTTTATTATTATTATATTTTTTTATTTTTTTTTTTATTTATTAATAATAAATTTGTTTACATCAAAATACATATTATGTGAATACAATTTATCATAAAATTACAAAGTAACATAAATACATAGAAAAAGATTTTAATTTTTTTTTTTTATATATATAAACAAAAATCCCACAAAGGCATGAGCCTGTTCGTGGGTATACAAAAATGTCTGTTAGATGCTCTTATAATATTGGCAATTAACATTATACAAGTTTTTTTTTTAAAAATTAAAAAAAAATTATAATATAAATAAAGGAAGAGGGGAAGAAACAGTAGGTTAAGTGGCCACTTGACGTATTACAACATTCGAAAAACACAACTCGCAAGTGGATTATTCTGTACAAACTTAAGTATATACAGGGTTATTTTTTAGTCAGTTAACAAAAAAAAACCCTGAATAGAACCCATTTCAATAAAAAAACATGTCCTTTCTCAAATAAAAAAAAAGAAAAGTGCACCCAAATAATTCCTCAGAAATAGTAAAGACTTGGTCACCGTCCGCCCGGTACTGCGCGAGCGGCGAGCGCAACCCCCCCGCGCGCACTTAGTCGTCGCACTTACCATTACGTGCTGCGCATGAACAACAGCTGTGAATAGGATGTACGTAATTTGTAAAAATTATAGGAATAAAAATAATAAATCGTAAAAATAAAAAGTACATGTTTTTTTATTGAAATGGGTTCTATTAACGATACTGAATTCAGGGTTTTTTTGGTAACTGACTAAAAAATAACCCTGTATACAAGTTTCAAAAATTTGTCATACATGGTTGTCAGATGACGGGCGGAATGGGGAATGTCGTAATACGTCAAGTGGCCACTTAACCCAGCCAATGACAGGTCATAAGCTCTGTAAACGCCTAGATAACCCACATTCGTTTCCAGAGCTTCTCTGTCTCTGTTGAGATATCAATAATTTAAAAAGGTATTAAAAGAAAATGGAATGGGCACAAAGAAATGCTTGTAGTCAGTAGTGGTTATCACGCACTTGGTAGTAAGAAGAATGCACTAAAAGGTATTATTTAACGCTGTAGGTAGTGAGTATTACGCAATACGCACTTAGGTAGTAGGTATCACGCAGACGGTAGAATGTAGGTATCACGCACTAGGTAGTTGGTATCATGCATTATCCAGTATGTAGGTGTCACGCACAATACAGTACATATTACGAACAAGGTGATATGTAGCTATCACGCACTAGGTAGTATGTCGGTAAAACGCAATAGGTAGTATGTAGATATCACGCACAAGGTAGTAGGTATCACGCATTAGGAATTATGTATCACGCACTAGGTAGTGATCACTTGGTCATGGCCAGTATTACGTATAACTTACCTACCACCTCTTTCTTGTAACTGAATAAATTACGAAAGTTTTCTCATTGAGCGACAAAACGGACAAATTCCAATTATTTCGAAGGCTGAATTTATATTAGTTCAATATTTTCATACATGCTCGGGTACACAATGAATAAATCATTTCGTTTTATTATTTTTGTTTGAAAGCAGATATTGATCATGAGTTATTTACTGGCGGCAACAAAGTAAGGACTTTACTTATTTATATCTACTGTAAACTTATACATACTATTTATATTAGGGACAAGAATAACTGAATAACTTCAACTTTTTCAATAGTTCAATTAAATTATTAAAAAAAATCATCTCAAGAAGTATCTATTTTCTATAAGTTAAGATATCGATATTGATAATAATTTGTTGGTTGTTTATCAATTTTTTCTTAAATGCTAAAAAAATATTTGTTTATTTATCTATAAATTTATTACAGAAACGTCAAATCTACGACTTCTACTACTACTCTCCGTTATCTGCACCAAATGGTGCATATGGCACTGCATTGGTACAACAAGTGTAGTGAATCTTGATCATTTGTTGCATCAAGGCAGACCATAAAATCTAGACATTTAGGTACCCACAAATACCTTTGCGGTATTATTTGTTTATTGTTATTATAGATATGATGTATGTAATAAAAAAAATACTGGTAAAAACACTACGTTTAAAGTTAAAGTTGCTATCCTAAATTGCTATGATAGCTCAATGTGTTCTCCACTTAGCTACAAGCTACAAGACAGACAACATTTCAAATTATTTTCAATTTCCTGTTATGTAGGATAGCACTTCCCACGATTGAGAGCTTCTGGAAATAACTTATATTATGTATGTAGTATATTATACTCCTACGAAGCACCTAAGAAAATACGATCTACAAACTGAAACCGAAGAAAGATAAATGGTACTGCTGCATGCTGCTCTACTCTTCCAAACAGAAAAGTATTTATTTGTTCACTAAACATTACGAAACACTGATAGGAATAAAACCATTTCAGATTTTTCAGTATCAAGAATGAAACGAGCGTTTTCTATGAATATCCGATAGAGTAAGACCGTAGGTATGTAACACTGCTGACAATCCGTCGGCAGTTTGCGTCAGAGCTGCGGGACGTGGAACTGACTTGGGAGGTTGCACGGGAACTGGCAGCCAATCGCTTGGCTTGGAGGCAGTTTGTGAAATCTATATGCTCCACATAGGGAGCGGATATGGAATGGTGAGGTATGTAACAAAATACATAAATAAGTAAAACTAAAAAAAATAAACAAAATCTATTTTTGAAACCGATATAAGTATTTTTAAGAAGTAAAAAGTACATACTAACTATTAATTTAAAAAATCTCACATAAATTCCCGGGATGCGTTATTAGTCTACCGCTAGGCTGAATATAACAATATTTAATTGTAACGCGCCCTTAAGGTGATTTTTCACAAAAATGGCGCTATATAAGTTAGCCGATTATTATTATTGACGTGATAACGTCTAATAAATCGATGAACGCCGGCTGCGTACATGAAAAAGCTTGACTCATCGTCACGTTCCGCCTGAGCCGAGTGTGCAAGCGAGAGCGCGGAACAAGCGATAGAGATGTACGATCGGCCTAAGCGTTCGGTTTGTGACGCATCTATCTCTTTTTCACTCCATCGGCCGATGCGTCCGAGTAGAAGGGAGACAGCAGCAGTACACAAGCTACAAATATTAGAAATTAACGAGTGCAAAAATGATAATTTATGGAAAAAATTGTAATTTTCAATTAACTCCTGCTTTGTATTATACAAAATAATGATAATTCAGTAATAATAATTTAAATCAATTCATAAAAGTGTGCTATTTTTCATCAATGTTTTCTTATGACGTTATCACGTAAAATTATCGTCCGTAAACCGACTTTACAGACAACCAAAAGTTTTTTCTATTCAATTTTGGATATTTACTAATTGTATTTCATTAATTTATTAAAATACCAACTATTTATTACTTTTATAACATACTTATTTGTATATATAAAGAAAAGTCTGTTCCACTGCGGCAGAGATAGGACGTAGGACTAAAAACCATGTCCATTCCTCTATGCCCAGATTACATAGGTTGGATAATGAGCATTGTGGGTTAGTCGATTTATTTAATGTCAATTTTCAGTATTTCAAGTCTTTCTTGATGAATTATTTCAATTGTATGTAAAATATTTTTGAACATTTGCATATTTATGAAGATGACGAAAATGTGTATTCGTTGATATTTAATGTAAAAGGTACTTGTACCGTTGATTCTTGAATAAATAAATGAAGCAACGCTAAAATAAATTGGTCGCCTTATTAACTAATGCCACGGGAAAAAGTTATCGCCTTGACTAGCTAAAATAATTTGGTGGTTTTCTATTTTCCTTTGCCAAGTATTAGTAAACTCATAACGGAAATTGATTTTCTTCACACACACGGAACCGCACCTACATAACTTGTGACAAGTATTCAATAAAGTTTGAAAAAAAAAACACTATCACTTTGTGGGATCATAATAGGTACTATGTTATATTAAAACATAAACGTTTGTCCACTAGATATTATTATATTACGTTGCAAAGATTATTATACGTTTTTAACGTTTTAATTTTGAATGGGTATTAATCTAAACTCTAAACCAACATATTATTATATAATTTATAAATACTTTGTACCTATGCTATACGTAGATTTTATGTAGGTACTTATTTATATTATGTAAACCCTGTCTATATGTGTGAGATTGTCAATATAAATATTTTAGCTTATTTGGCAGACCCGGAGCATAAATTTAATGTCGTACCATGTATACTATGTATGTTGTACACATTATATTATTCAATAATTTAATACATTTATACAGCGTAAAACTGATCACCGTTATAAAATGATCAAGATACACTGCACTTGGTGTACCAATGCAGTTCTCTATGCACTGCTAAGTGCGGAAAAGACAGTAGAAGTTATAAGTGATGTGCCTAAAGAAGGTTTGCATAATAAATTAGTGGACGATGCAACGTAGGTACCTAATGTTAATAATTTGAACCGGTTTATGGTCTAGTGGTAGATTCGAGGACTCATTAAAATCTCTATGTTCGAATCCCACTCTAGCACAACTTGTTTCCTGCTTCCTGACACAGTTATTTAATAAGCAGCCCCAAAATTATACATACGAATACAAATGTTTCTTTTTACTTTAAAAACTACTTGTACTACTACTACTTTCCCTCATCCGCACCCAAGGGTGTATAGGTACACCAAGTACAGTGAATCATTATTATTTTTTACATGAAAGCAATATGAAATAGTTTTATATTACGAAAATCGCATTCAAATAAATATTTCATAATATTAGCACTCATCAGGAATTGAACCTGCGACCTCGTGCATAGCAGCTCAAAATCTAATACTAATAATACAAATTGTAATAAATTACGGGTGTTTAAAGATTTACTGGAAATGTCACAAAAGCAGTTTTATCATTTTATCCTTCAAATCTGAAGTAAAAAATACGGTATTTTAATGAGTGCAAATAATGAAGCCTCCAATATTCATGGGTCTTATATATAAGAGGTAATATTGTTCAGGTGCTTACAATAATCTTAAAACACACGAAACCATGCGTTTTTATACGTATAAGTTGGAAATGTTTACTTGTCTCCTTTTAACATAGGTAAAGAGGGTTTTTTCTGGTATGAAAATGGGGAAATTTAAGCGCTTTCATGACTTACTATCAAAATTTCCACGCTAGCAAAAACCTAGTTATTTCCGTTGGGATATTATATTCAAGGTGTCCCAACGGCCTTGAATAATCCTGAAACAGTCTAACAAAACTATATGATACCTTTTTGAAAACGTTATTAAATGGGCAGTTTCCAAGTTACACGTAGTGCATTTTTTAACGGTACAACAGATCAAAGAAGATTTTTTAAAAACTTATAACATCCTAAATATGATTGTTTTTCTGTAAAATTTTGATACGGTATTAAAAATTTATTAGCATTTATTAAAAGCACAGTTCTTTTAATGTGTGCAAAAAAATTATAGTAAATGTGAGTATTTTTAGTATCGGCACCCAAAAAACTGGCACAAGGTAGAGTTTTTAAAAAATTTCTCAAAATCGCTAATATCTCAAAAACCATGTGACTTTTACTGATTTCACGTTGTGTTATTGTGCGGGCTTGTGTATGAACCCTATTATGATGTAAAAGAGGAAATCAAATAGCGGTAAATAATAGAGGGTTATAAAACAAAGAATATCACATTGGCACTCGAAGGACCTTTAGCATGTAAATCGCATCTATACAAATAATTTCCGCATTATAAACCTATAGCAAATAACCACCACACTAACCTTGGGAAGTTTAAGCATTGGTTCCTCGACCTCATAGGTTAATATCAATACAGCGATAGCGGACAGTCAGTTTAGCTTGAAGCAAAGACTCGTGGGTGAATCTTTATTCTTGGCTCAGGCGGCGAAAATGTATGATAAATATAGCGGATTAAGTAAATATAAATATAGCGGGGCAATAAGACGTGGTTGTGAGCGAACAAAAATCCTAAAGTGGCGGGCGGGAGGCTGCGGTTGGGCGGGAGGTAGTTGTAACTAACGACTGAAAAGGGGGTAGAATTACTAATAATTGGGGCCAGCTCCTTGAGCGGGATGGGGTGAATGTGTTTATGACAATCTTAGAGACAAGACAGTGATAGATATAGTTTTCCTATCAAAAATAGCCTCTGGAGCAATAGACTCTCCGGAACTACTATCTAAACTTTCCATAAATATTCCCCGTAAAACCCTTCGTAACAACCCTCTTCTTTATACCCCTCTGGTACATACTAACTATAGAAAAAAAATCGTATATATGGCGAGCCTCCAATAACTATTTAAATAAAATATCTAAAACATTGAATATAGATTTATTTGAGAATAACCATGGTGATGTGCGGCGTTTGCTTTCCGAGTGAAATCACACATCAAACTTTGTTGATCACATTTTGTTGAGTTATTTTTTTTTTTTTTCTTTCTTTTCTAACTTTTAACTCACTTTTATGTACATATAATTTATTTGTAGTAATCTTACGATGAGAATATTTTTCTTTCTTTTTTACCTATTTTTGTTACTACCTGTGAAAACCTCTAATTGGTCTACTCTGTTTTCTTTTAATGTTTGTTATAATGATTATTTGACTGTTGGTTTTTCTCTTTTCAAATTTATAAATAGTAAAATAAACTTTTGTCTTATGGTATCTGCTATTTATTCCTCATATCACATTTTTGTCCTCAAGAGCCTTTGCTTTACTTAACTCCTGTGAAAGAAAAAGAATGTGAAAATTTTCTTAGGTACGCTTTTTGACGGTAGGACAAAAAACAAAGGAAAAACATTATTTCCTTTAATTTATCCTTGTGGAATTTGGCCCGAGTTCCTGACACTCACACAAGTAAATATTGAGGTAAGTGTCCGTGTGTGTGGCATTAGGCCTTGTTTAGATCGGTAACATGTAGGCGTATTAAACAATCTTTGATCGAAAATTTATAATTACATCAAATGACCGACTATTTTTTGAGTTTTTCAAATATTCAAAGTGTTTAAGCAAAATAAAGAATAAATTATTTTATGCGCACTTTATTCGGGACCGAAAACTGTATAGTCTGTCAAAAGACACTAAATATGCATATGAGCGCGATTATAGGTTATTATAGTATGCTTGCACACTGGAAATTATTAATGTAATATAATGTAAATATGTTATTGGTTTTTAACGTTTATAGCAGCTTTCAATATATCAATATCTACTTGAAAGTTTACATGAAAAATATTAACTGTTATGTCAGCCAAACGTCGCGACGATTATTCAATATTTCATCAACATCAAACATATTCAAAACGTTCAAAATGCCAAATTAATTGTACCACCAAATATATTTAGTCAAAGACATAATGTTCCAACAATGTTTAAATATTTTAAAAGTATTACCTGTGAAGGGATTACTGTGGAATAGAATCATTTGTCAAAATATGTTTGATAACACATATAAGAATAAATTAGATCACACATATACAACTAGATTCACATCCATGGAGGGATTAATTGTGCCCAAAACCAAAAATAAGTACGGGCAGAGAACTTTAGAATATTTAATTCCAAAAATATTTAATATGTTGCCCTATGAATTTAAATCATGCAATAATGCTAATAAAATTATTTCTATTCTAAGGGTTTGGTTGGAAGATAGAACTTTTTTAAATTGATGCACCATAATTTATATATATTGATTCACCATATGCATTATCTCTATTCCTTTTATGTATATTTTGTGAACTTTTGAAGTTATACTTCTTTGCGCCCGTTAGACACTTTGGGGTGGGATGTTGGTCGAGAAACCGCGTCACGCTGATTTTTAAGAGAAAATGGCGCTTAAGAGAAAATGGCGCCACAGTCACTGATGCTTGTATAGGTCTGACTTTGACAGTTGTCATTTCTTTTGTTTATTTACTTCTTACGCGTCATTTTAGCGAATTATCTTTTTAGAAAATACGCTATTGCAATGGCTTCGGTTTTTCTCCATGACTTAAAGATGAAAGAATGATTATAGAAGAAATAACTGATAATGATAAATATAGGTGTATAATATAATAATGAAGTCACGTATAATATATTGAATATAAAATATATTGAATAATATTGAAAAATGTCTTATATTTTTCATTTATATATCCTGTCTGTTTGTGTGCGTGAGTGGGTGTATGAGAATGGCCAAAGAAGTATAACTTCCACCGTGTGGTCCGACGCAAACCGATTTTTTTTATTTTTGTTGTATTTCTATGATAAATTCATTTTTTGCTAATGGCTCCTGATGACAAACGGCAAAATTGCGGTTTATCGGGACGGCATTATTTTTGTTTTTCTAATGTTATGTTTTATTTTCTCAATAAAGAACACTTCAAAAAAAAGTTTTCACTTTATGCGGGACAGTTTGCAAACTGCACAAGATTATTTCCCGTAAAAAGCGCGCATCAGGGAGAACTATGTTTCTTAAAAATTTTCAAGAAATAAAGCGTTGGTCTATATGTATAGTTATCTCTATCTGAATGGGTATGATTTGGAGCCCTCAATTCAAGCTCTTACTTAATAGTGCAAAAAAAGTAGTTATGTTTGAGTGATCCGTGTGTTTTTAGTTTCAAAATAACTGGAATAGGTTATTTTGGAATAGGCACTAAGTGCCGTTTATGTAAATAAAATAATATGTTATAATATAAATATCCATCTAAACGAGGCCTGATATTCTCCTTCAGCTAAAACAGCCAGATAGAGCCCTTTGTGAGGAATAGTTCGCACATTTCCATCACATAGCTCGCCCATTCAGGGGTTAGGATATAGCAGTACCATACCAGTACCCACTTGTTATGGCAGTGGCGTACCTACATATATGATCAACTATCCTTAGGTGAACAAACCTATGTAGGTACTAGACGGAGTTCACAGTAATGCTAATCGTAACCGAGCTAAAGTCAATACGGGTATATAGCAGGTATAACCTACATTACCCAGATTAATTATAATCCAGCCTTAATTGGTAGTTTTGGAAGATCTTGGTAGCGATTATAAATACGTGAAAACCTAACTGAATTTTCTTTACACATAATAACATATTTGAATGAATTTTTTAAATACCTTTATTAGAAACTTAAATTAAAGAGTTACCAAAAAAAACTTTTGGCTGTCTGTAAAGTCGGTTTACGGACGATAATTTTACGTGATAACGTCATAAGAAAACATTAATGAAAAATAGAATGCTTTTATAAATTGAATTGAATTATTATTACTGAATTATCATTATTTTACAAAGCAGGAGTTAATTGAAAATTACAATTTTTTCCATAAATTATCATTTTTTTTGCACTCGTTAATTTCACTTTCACTTTTTGGCTTGTATGCTGCTGCTGTCTCCATTCTACTCGGACGCATCGGCCGATGGAGTGGAAGAGAGATAGATGCGTCACAAACCGAACGCTTAGGCCGATCGTTTAAAGGTAAAACTCACTAAGTTCCATATAACTAATATCGTATTAAGCGCCATATTAATATATAATGAAGAGAAACAGCTATGTTAATACAAGTTTATTGAAGTTTAGTGCTTTTTCAAGAAGGGTAGATCTTTGATATGTTGGAAATGAAAATATCCACGTTAATACCGCGAAGAATAGGTAGTATGGAAAAGTTTGAACACAGATGTTATTCTTCAGTTGTGAAAAGTTTTTTGCTGGCGTCATTCAAACGTCAAAGTTTTGCATTGAGTACCTTTACTCGCCCTCGCCTAGTCACTGTTCACTGCACGCCCCTGGGTCCTAGTTCTCACTTTATATGCTGAATATCTCGCAGCTTTCCGTTTGTGGAATTCACAATGTTTTGCGTAGGTACTAAACTGGCATTTCGTTTTGTTCACGTACCGACTTTTACCTTATAACTCGATTTCCTTCATGGAAGATTTTCTCAATTCCCGCGAAAAGCTCAACCAAAGCTACCCCATCAAGTTTTTTATTAGTTTTCTGAAATTCGCTCATCTTTGTTACGAGTTTTCTTCATATATAAATACCACTTTGCCACCCACGTACTCCTACTTCCACCTTGTATCTGACTCCTTTGTCTGAAGATTTATGTTCTTGTAGTATACGACAGCAGCACATTTTCCTCCGGGAAGATGATTCATGTTGCAATCTTTACAAAGGGAAAAGAGAACATTTAAAGGTCATATTTAATTACGTACGTACAGACTTCAAGTATATTATGTTTGAGGTGCACTGTGCATTTAACATAGTACCCACCTACTAAATATTTTACTAAAAGTACATTCCTACAACCTACCTTACACACATCTGACATACATTACGAAAATGAACTTAATATTTCAATTATGATTAAATAAAACTATGTTATGTGTTACTATTGGTTTATTCTATAGAATTACCTACAACTACCTGGTTTCTTAAGTATTGCGATCTCATTTTTTCTGTATAAGATCTGTATTCTAATTTAGTGTCTTTTCACCAGGCGATGGGAGAACTTTACTCCCGAAACCAGGTAGTTAGTGTAGGTAAATTCTATTTCTATAGAATAAACCAATAGTAACACATAACATCGTTTTATTTAATCATAATTCATTATGAAGTGGTACAAAGTAAATGCCGAATCAATTAACAAAATTAATATTTCAATTTCAATGTTTACTGAATGCAAGTATTACTGAATTCAACCTGACATCTGAACGTAGAAACTTTCAGAAAAGCTGTTGGGAATACTTTATTGTACGTAATTCACAACATAAATTTAAAACAAATTATATTACAAAATTTGAGTAACGTATCGAATTGTTTTCAGTAATAATAATTCTTCTGCTTAAGCTAGCTTTATAAACTGTACAGTTTCCTGCGCAGTCTGAAAACTATCTCGTATAAAACGAAAACTGTATGGCCGACGCAACCTTTGGCTGAAATGACATGACTAGTGATTGAAAATTTCAATTTCATCAAATTTTCTTCAGTAAACGAGCTAAGAAAATAATATGAAACTGATTAAACTGAAAGATCGACTACGTAAAAACTACAAAAAGTTTTCCAATTACTTGGATTATTTGATTACGTCTAATCAATTCAATTCCAGCCAGTGGAGGATTTACTTCCCTCTTAACATCTTTCTAGAGTTAACAGGCAGGTACCTACAAGGCGTATGTAGGCACCTATACAAGTTGTATTCATTCCAATGCATTATATAATTTCTATATAGATGCTGCGTCCGTTGCCTCACCTCTGTGTTCCATACAAAGTCAATCTACTATTTTTCAAAGACCCCCATTCTCAAAACTAAGAAGCTTGTTATTTTGGGCCCAGGTTATTGCTGTATTTTTAGCATTTAAAAATGTGGTGTTTTCAAAATGATGTTCCAGATTTACCGACAGCCACAAATATACAAAAAATATTTTCTGGGTAAATGCGTAGACCGATTTTGAAAAAAAAAGACAAGTCCACATTTTTTGCGGTGTATATCATTTTTCAGGATAACTAAAGCTAGCAGCAGAATAAAAAACAAAAGCTTTTAAAGAGCACATCTAGTTCTAAGGAGTAAGCGAGCCAGTAATTATTTTTTAATTTGAATTTATTGAAAAAAATAAAACCCTCATTTTGTGGCCACATTTTGCGTGCGTCGCTAACTTGGTTATGTGCTAGAAGTGTAGTACAAAACAATTTTTTCTAGCCTAGGTACTCCTCTTAAAAGCAATACACTCTGTAGAGCGATGTACGTAGAAATTTCTAGATTTTCTCTTGCCAAGGCGATCAGATTACGGGAAAATCCTTCAGGGAGGTTCGGGACGAGTAATAATTATTTATTTGTAATGCAGGCACTGCAGACGAGACTTCAGGTTTCATGGGATCCGCTGACATAGTTCTGATGTAGTTGCACAGAGAAAATGACTGCAAACAATTCATTCCTTATTTATTTGTATTTTTAATGTTATACACACAAAGCTATATTAGGATTAATATTCCTAAGTAATCCTAAGAGTAATCCTGTTCAAAAAAAGTTTTGCAATAATTACGAATTCAGAAATCAACATTTTTCAACCAATTTAAGCGTAAAACCGATCATCTTGTTTTTTTTATTTAGATTTTTTTTTTTTCAAACGAAAAACTTTAGCTTACAAAGAAATACAATAAATACATATACATTAAAACAAATAAACAAAAATCCCACCAAGGCATAGCCTGTTTGTGGGTATACTGTGAAAGTCTAACAGTATGCACGTGGCAAAAGAGAAAAATAAAGTCATGTAAAAATGTAAAATAACAGATAATGTAAACAAAGAAGGGAAATAATTGTAATATATAAAATAAAAAATGACGTAGATTATGTTATTGTTACGGTCTTTATAGTTAGAATGATTCTACCTTTACACTATGTATCCAACTTTGTGTTAATTTTTTAAAAGATGAAAAATTTTGAAAATTTGACAATGCCATTTTATTGTCAGTTTAAAAAGAATTAATTGAACTGGGGGCAAATATAAATTTTCATAAAACAAAATGTCAAGATTTACTTCACTTTGTGTACCTACTATTGCATTGCCCTATGCACCATTGGGAGCAGATAAGGGAAAGTGGCAACGTCCCGATAAAGTGTCAGTATGCCGAATCATTCAGGCGTACCTTAGCTGGAAAATAATCGTGTTTTGCCTATACAACAAACGTCCGAGTTAGCAGCACACACAACATGTGGCCGTAAAATAGGGATTTAATTTTTTTACGGAAAAGTAAGATAATATAAAAAAAACATTTGCGGGTTCATAGTTCCATCGCGTGTTTTTAGTAAAATAAGGGAAAAGAAACCCACCCCTTAAATCAATCATGAACCAGAATTTTCCTGGAGACAATTCTACCACAGATACCAATATTATATTACGTTGGTAGTTTTCATCAATTTCCACAAAATGTAGACCAATCAAATCATTTTCCACTTAAGCGATAGGCATATGTTCAGGTCGACTTTTCATGGGTTATTAATTAGTCATAATTCCATGAAAGCAGCCAACTATTCTCACGCTAAGCCGCGTCGTGTTACAAATTTTTGTGTTTAGAAATGAAAATCCGGATGTATCAACAGCCACATAAAGCTTCGAACATTTTTATCTGTTTTCTAGAGAAACCCCCGGACCGATATTTTTAAACACGCATAAAAACAATAAATATTACAAAATAATTAATTAATGACTGCATCAAATTCTAAGAATTTAGCGTGCTAGAACTTTTCCATAAAAAAATATTAAAACCGCATATATATTTTTATATTTCAAGTGGCCACTTGACGTATTACATATTCCCGAATTTGAAAGAATTCCATTTCATCACTGTTGAGATAAAAAAAACAATATCCTGTTGCCGTCGTGGGGAAAATCCAGATTTGTGTGATTTGAACACAATCAAAATTTTGTAATTTAAACACCATTTTGCGGCTATCTTTTGTGTGCGCCGCTAACTCGGTCCCATGCAAACAGTATAGTGCAATACACGTTTTTTAGCCCCGATACTCTATCATCATCATCATCAAATACTTGTGAATAAGTGAATAAACATATTATTAAATATACCTGCGTATCATAACAATAGATTTCTCTCATTTATTCTAGTAATTTCACAAAATACCTATAATGTGTCATTTATCTACATTTTTTATATTTACATGTAACCTTGGAGGAATCACTATAATAATAATAATAATATTACATGTAACCTTGGAGGAATCACTATAATAATAATAATAATATTACATGTAACCTTGGGAGGAATCACTATAATAATAAATAATAATAATAATACATGTAAAAGCGCTTTCCGTGGTTTTGGACCGATTTCCCGTCGGATCACAGTTAATAACAGCTATAAGAAGTGGGTTCCTTAAACCTGGGGGTGCTTGGGGATATGTTTTACTACTGTATTTATTAGACTTCCCTCTCTGTTGTGCCGATAAAAAAGATTTATAACGCTTTGTTTGATTTTATTGAAGGGGGAATGATATTTGAGTGCTACGGACTGATACACGTGGCAATTGTGTTGGTTAGATAGTAGAATACTATTGACACGGTAGGCAGGGAAAACAAAGAAAATGGTTGTTTTTGGCTAGTAGGCACTCATTTATATACTGAGATGCTGAAAAACTGCAACAAATTTTACACCGATATATCTGTAGAACCAACAATAAGAGAGCATAAAACATGATATAAATGACAGTTCGTTATGTCGTTCATTTGTGTGTTAAAGCATTTGTGACTAAAGCCCGCTATATACGGGACAGTTTTCTGCGCAGTTTTTTTATGCAGTCTGAAAACGGTCCAGTATACAACGAAAACTGTTTAAAAACTGCGTGCTTATGTCAGATTATAAGCTGACATGACAGTTATGTTTTTTTTATGTAAACGTTTAAGTAGACATATGGTTTATTTGTATGCTTTTAAATACGTAAAAAACCATTTAACATATTTACATTATTAGTCTAAATATACAATTTTCCTGAGAGCCCAACATACGATAATAACTTACTATCGCGTTTCAAAAATAACACATATTAGCGTGTCTTTTGACAGAAGTTTGACAGGAAGCACAGTTTTCTGAACAAGAAACTGTCCCGTATATACAGCTGGGCATAATCAAAAAAATAATTGAAGAAAAAATGACATGGAAATTAATCCATGGCTTTGCCTATGCATACACCGCGTAACAAACATCGATATACAAGCGGAAAACCAGTGAATCTACATCGTATTTGGAGTAGATTTTGCAGAAGTTTTTAATTTATTTTACCAATAGTTTTCGAGAAATTGTTTAAAGTGTTGATTTTTTGACATATTTTTTTGCAAATTGTTATCAAACTTCATTTACTTAACCAAATTAATACTATTTCATAAAGAAAACAAAATAAAAAAGCTTGCATTTAAATAACGATTTTATGGAATTTTACTTAATCTGCGGTACTTATAAAAGCTTTTATGAGAAGAAAAAGCAATTTTTTTTCAACCTAGATTCAAAAAGTCATATTACACATTCGACTCCAAATATGATGTAGATTCACCAGTTTTCGGGTTGTACTACGAGTTTTGTTACACCATGTATATAAACACGTATGATCCACCAAACATTTAAAATATAAGGATGCTCGCAATTACGAAAATTATTATCACTATCAACAGAGAACTGTTTTCCTTAATCCGGAATTGAACAATGCGCAATGTCCCTGTGGCAAACATACCATCACTTGCCTCCTTTGAAATAGGCAGAGGAAAGTCAAACGTTAAAGGGTTCGCCAACTCGGGACTTACACTAGCTTATCAAAAGTAAGCGATTGCGCTAATTACGTAGTTAAGGTTTTGGTAAAGTTCCTAAGAATTTTTTGACTATTTATGGCATTAGTTTCGCGCACTAGGTAACTTCGATTTTTTTACACATGTATATGTATATACAGGGTTAATTTTTAGTCAGTTAACAAAAAAAACTCTGAATTCAGTATTATTATTATTATTATGGATAATTTATTAAGCGCCATTTTTGTGAGAAATCACCTCAAGGGCGCTATCGTATCGTGCGTATCGTTAATATAACCCATTTCAATAAAAAAACATGTACTTTCTCAAGTGCACCCAAATGATTCCACAGAAACTTGGTCACTCTCCTTGACGTCTATGACCGGCAGTTTTAAATTGACTGCGCGAGCGGCGCGCTCATCCGCCCCGCGCGCACTCCCTCGTCGCACTTACCCTTATAAATAATAAATCGTAAAAATAAAAAGTAAATGTTTTTTCATTGAAATGGGTTCTATTAACGATACTGAATTCAGGGTTTTTTTTGTTAACTGACTAAAAATTAACCCTGTACATTATGTAGGTATATTACTTACTGTTCATTTATTTACTAAATGTGGTCAAACTATACACATTAATACCGCCCACCGTTGAACTACTTATTTTATGAAATTAGTTTAAATATGGATTTAAGTGACACATAATTGAGATTGGATTCCAAACAATGTCAAAACCAGAGCTACCAAGATATGTGTAGAAAGAATTGACCAAGGATCATAAGTTGCATTTTGGCTGTCACAATTTCACTCAATCCTTTCAACTTTCAACGTGATTCTAAATGTGAAATCCGTGTCGTAGACTCGGTGTGAATCTTTGAAACATCGTAACGTCTTTAATAATAAAAAGAACACTACAAACACAACACCAAAAATATGTATTTTAGCTTAGTTAAATAGCGTACCTTTTAAATAGAAAACTTGACAATATTCTCTTTGATCTCTTGTAAATCACATAAATATTATTAGTTTATTGTTTTTATTTGAGAACCCAAAATGTAGATATAAAAAAATATATACCTATCTATTTAGGGAGAAAATGGGGGTCAATATGAAATATTTATTTGAATTTCATTTTCAAATAATAATATTTTTTCATGACTGGCGCTGAAGCGTAATACTGATCATCTTGCCTTCATGTAACAAATGATTAAGATTCACTGCACTTGGTATATCAGTGCCCTATCCATCATTAGGTGCGGATAAGAGAATAGTAGTAGTAGGGTAAAGGAATACATATACATTTATACATCTATCTACGAGTAAGACAGATAAACATTAAAGTTTATAAGACCCACGAGTATGATTACGTCAGTGATTTTGGTTATTCTTAATTTAATTAATCCACACCTTTTAAATTGGTCCAAACAAAAAAGGCGTTTCCCGGAAAATAGTTGACACAGGACTTTAAAAAGGTACCTAAATACAATCTCCATAAATTCAGACAGTCTAGTGTCAGACGCGGATTCAATTTTGTTTTTAAATTAAATTAATTTTATAAAATGAAACACACTTTTGTTTTGAACAAATTATTTATTGTCAACCGGTTTCGGAGATACTTATGGAATTATAGAAAACTACAAAGGGACTGCAATAAATTAATTTTTACTAAAAATTAAACAAAATTATGTACGTTGCAAGAAACTACTACTAATACTACTTTCCCTTATTTGCTTAGGGCACTGCAATAGTACATTGTGCAGTAGATCCTGATCGTTAAATTAAGGCAAAATGGTCAGTAGAATGCTTCAGTGCCAATGAAAGCCCCACCCTTTCCCTAGACTGTTTTAAAGACTTGAGTCTTTTTTCAGTCCAGCACAACTCTGCCGATTTTTTCAACAAGCTATACCGCGATTTTAAGATTGTCAGTGTGATAAAAACAAATACGGGTGATTTACGTTATGTACGCGAACAAATGATTTCATTGCCCCTACCACTGTCTCGGCTTATGAGTTATAATAATTGTCATTGTTTCCATCACCGAAACCAACCAGAGTCAGCCCAAATTAACAGTTGTAGGGAAACGTTAGTTTCTACCCCGATCATTATTTATTAGTAATTACTACCGGGTGGAGACTGAGATACTGCCTTGCCAGCCCCCCATCCCAGACATCCACCCAAGCACCCGCAGTCAGTCAGTCTCAATGGAGGGGGGACATGAAAGAGAAGTGATCAATTAAGGGGGGTTTAGGGAAAAGAGGGGAGGGGACAGAATGCATGTATGGATCTCACACTATCATCCTATCATACTTCAGTGCCAGACCAAGGTATTACATATAATTTTTTTAAATGTGACAAATAGTATTAAAATAATAATCATGCATAATGCCCAATGCTCCGATTACTACGCCACTTTGCGGTTGTTAGAAAGCCACAATTTATTTACGCGTATTATTTTATATTATTATACGGAGAAAACAACTATTGAATGTTTTATTTAGTATGATCGTACAATAAATACTTTGCCCGGCATTCTTTCTCATACATTTTCTTAGCTAACGTCAAGTTTAGTCTAGCATAACCTATGGAACATCTCGTGAATCAGTACTTTACAAATAGGTCAAAAGTTCAAGAATATGTACAACAGGTTTAAATTGGTCGAAATGACATTTCAGCAAATAGGTCAAGATGTCGTTCAATGAAAATCAACAGGTCTTCAACTCTCCAACACAAAGTCAATTAAATTATTAAACCACACCGCAACGCGGAAGGACATTGAGAAAATTCACTCAATATTTCAACATTTTAAATCGTAAAATGTTTTTAAATTTACGTTGAAAACTGTCTCTGTAAAATATTGCATTTATATTGATTTATTTATCTTGATTTGTTTGCGGACAGCTAGCAGATATATTATACTTACTTTAAATATATCCACACAGTAATTATTTCTAACAATAAAATCTCTTAATAAGGTAGGTGCTATCTAAAAATATTAAAACACCTATGAACTTATTTTACTGTTGTAAACTAAGAATATGTTGCACTAGTTAGGTACTGTTGTTATTTTTACTAGCTAAAAATGTTACTCAATGCAAGTACAAGTAAAAAACACAAGTTTTTTTTCCACATCACACACCAGCGCTTCGATTCTGTAAGTGTTTTTAAACTACTGCGCATACGATTTTGTACTGAATTCGTATGCGCAGAAGTGTCTAAAACCTTAGAGAATCGCACCGCAGTATTGTTTTATAAAACACACGAAAAAAAAATTACCATGCAGTAATAAGGGCTCGTTTGTACCAAGCAATCTGTAAGGTTATATAAAATTGTAAATGTATCGAATGATTTATAAAACGAAAAGGATTGTAGTTCTACAAGTTATTTATTTTGAAATTTTATAGTTTATCTTGATAAGACTTAAATATGTCGTTGATGATTCTATTTGTTTTTGTCCTCTCCGACGTTTCGGCCACCGTTGCAGGCGCCATCTTCAGGGTGAAGTATGTATGATATAAAATGTGGTGTGTTTATTTATTTGGGATTTGTACCGTGTCGCAGTCGGCAGTAGGTATTTTGGTGTTTGCGTGTAATACTGGAAACCACGTGTGTTTGAGTTTAAGTCCATCATCTCTGGTAATTTTGTTTGGATGTTTGTGTATTTCGATAGCCTCTTTAATTAGGCGTGTGTTGTAGTTTTTTGGTTTGTGTAATATTTTAGGTTCAAAGCGAAAAAGTGTCCAGTCTCAATAAAATGTTCTATGATATGACTTGTTAAACTTGGTAGTTTGAAAATGTCATAACAGGACGAAACGCGTCACTATATATTTTAAAATAATTTACATTTAGAACAATATCCTTTCCGTTTTATTCTGTACATATACAATTTTAAATAACTTGGTTTTATTCCATTTTGTCTGATATTTCAAAGTTTACGAAAGAAATATAAGAAATCTCGGGAAAAATGCATAGTTCCATGTATTTACACCGCAAGTTAGCTGCTAACGACTACTTATTGCAAGTACATAAATACTATTGTTGTCTCAAATCGGTAAACGATAAGAAAGTGTTTAATCGCTCTGTTTTTGATCGCACTACTAAACAACCCGATAAAAGCTTCATTTTGTTTAATCGAGAACTGATAAATCAAACTATCAAACAATAATTTACGATTTTTACCTTAATCAGGTACAATAGATTTAGAGCAGTTTTTTATCATTAGTTTTTGGCAAAAAATAGCGAAGCAAAGGTAACGACTCAAGAAAGTTATGTATATCCTACTCTGTTATGAAATAAACTACTCACATAACATGGCGCCATAAAAAAGTCAACCGTAAATATAAATATTTTATAGTGGACGTTTTCATTTTTGAGATGAATTGTTGTATAAGGTTGGATGAATAAAACTTCGAGGACTTCGTTGAAAAGGTCAACAAGGATTGGAAAAAACCACCCCCCTTAAAGGCTCCTTAGACTAGGGAAGACTAGGGAAACCCGAATTACTGTGGTTGATGGTATGGATAGGAATACTACATCTTTACATATGACAGAAAATGGAGAGAGGCTGTGGAGACAGGAAGCAGCCAGATTAAAGCAAAAGATTTTAATTCTTGGTATGCTGATGTCAATTTATTGAACAATATTGTTTACATGGTTTAATATAATACATTTTAAATAATGTGTTTTAAAGCAAATTAAGCACTTTATTACAGAAATGGCTACAAAACATAATGACTTTTTATATCATACTAGCCATAAAATAAAAAAAGTTAAAGCTTAATTATTGCTTTCCTCGATGTGGTTTAGTTGAACAAAATAAAAATGCGGCAATACATTAATTTTTCAGTAATACATTGAAATTTAAAAATGAATACAGATTTTATAATTGCGGTTATTTCTGCGGTTAGATAATAAAACCTATCAGCTATCGCAAATCATACCGACGTCATAATCTACCTTTCAAACGATGAAAACATTTCGTGATAGCTTAAAACATTATTAAATAACCTTTTTCGGCCAACAAAAGGCTCGTATTTACCTTAAAAACCGGCGTGGATATTTTCCTTTGTAAAAGGTTGGTAACGAAACAAAGGCGTGGTGTTTTTTCAGTCCCATTCAGACTCCTCAACCAAGGATTAAAACCTAAACACAAATTCTAATCGCTCAGTTAAATTAATACTGTATTTAAGTTTTCTTTTCATAATATCGAAAGAGTGTTACATGAACGTTTAATCCGTGATAATTATAAAATAAAGCTTGTTTTTTTAATGAACACAAAAAATATTGTATTCGTAGAAATAAAATAGGGAAAGGTCCTATATTTTTTTATTCCGTAAATTTTTTTGTGTGAATTTTTTGAGAAAAATAAAAATAATAAAATTTAAAAGATTCCTCGTAAAAATATATTTCTAAACGGAGCTTATAAAAACGGATTGACCGCAAAGGGATGCTATAAAAGCACCCGTCTCCTAAGCACACAAAAAGGGTAGTACGGTACTGAATATAGTTGATGCGTAGCACAAGAGAAGTGGCTATGTACTTTAAAAAAAAATTTAGGTGCTACTTACATCAAAACATGAAACAAAATTACCATTTAATGACCTGTTTTGGCGGGAAGTGCAGCGTATCTTAATCATAACGTTTACGCACATCTATTTATGGACATTCGTATGCTGGATCATTAATTTTTAAACGTTAAATTGTGATTAGGAATCATTATTATAAAGTACACGTAACAATGTATGAGCGTGGGTCTAAGATTTATAAAAATTTTATACGCAAAAAATGTTGAAAACTATAAAGAAAAGCTACGAGAATTCATAAAGTTAAGAGGGTTGACTATAATCCTTCTTATTTACAAAATTTAGGTGGCGTACTTAATGTAATGGAAGATTTTAATATTAAAAAAAATATGGGTCATAATGTTTGTTTTTATTTAACCAAAGATTGAGTGCTATAAAAAAATTATCGCTGCACACTACTTCTCCCAAGTCTCAATCATGGGGATCGGTCTGCAGCAAGGTTCTATATCGTGTTTCCCACTGCGTTCTGTCCTCCGCAGCCCTTTTCAGCTCAGGAGATAAAGCGCAGTTCATGTCCTCGCGCGCTTGTTCCAGATACCTCGTCGGGAGCGTCCGTCTCTGGAATTTGTCTCTACAGATTATTAGATTCGAGAATCTTTGATTTTTGATGCAGCCGTAGACGTTTCTTTTTGTTCTACCATTCCAGGTGATGTTGCTTCCGAGATACACAAACTTCTTTGCATTTTTAATGTCGCACCTAATATATTATAACTATATTTGTTTGCTGCTCATAACGGCCTACAGTTTTGTTTTTGTTCATGTTCATGTTCATTCTGTATTTAGAACATTTTCTATGGCTGTTGCAAGGCTGTTGAAGCACTTTTCTGTAAGTTTCTCTTCGCTTTCAGCAATCAGAGCAATGTCATCAGTAAACCTTATCCTGTCTATCTTTGCAAACTATCTTATGTACAAATTATTACTTGTTTATTGCTCTTACTTATACAAGTTTCCCTAGTGTTTTGTTAATAAAATATTTAACTTTTCAGATGAAAAGTCGGAATAATCGACGTACGTGCATGAGAAGATGTATGAATGTGGAGGAAGCAAAGGAAGATTGCCAGGACTGATGGAAGAAATCTATGTTTTTGCCCCTTGTAAAATCTTTAAAATGTCGAGTATTACCCCAGATATCCAGAATTAAGATTATGGCATGATTGTAAGTAGGTACCTACTCTTAAGAACCGATGGAGATTATTTTTGCCGCAGACAACACTGAGATTTATTTTTTCGGCAGACATCACTGATGTACACTACTACCATCATTTTTACGCTAATAATATTATAGATTTCTGTGCTTCGATTACCTACATAGGTATAACTTGAACTGATTTTGATTCAATATCCTGATCGGTTTTGCATCAAAGTTCGGGTCATAAAGTGATGTAAATAATACAGAGATAACGTTACCTACTGATATAGATAGTGTTAGGTAGCGCCAAAAAAAGAATCATTAATCAATTTATTTTTGCTAACAGCCTTTTGTCAAGTCACTCACCTAATTTTTATTTTATATGATTTGTTTTCATATTTTGGAAGCAGACAAAGCACATGAAAAATCTAGCTTACCGTTCTTAAACGGAGAAGAAAAACTTCCGCATCGTAGTAGTTTAGTGATTAGGACTAACATGCACGAAGTCTCGGGTTCGATTCACTGTGGAATCAATACGAAATATTTAAATGTGTCTTTTCACAGGAATGTTTCATTTTTACCTTGGATTGGCACTGGGGCATGTTGCTTTCATGTAATAAATAATCCAGATACAGTGAATTTGGTGAATCTACTAAAAATAGCACTTAATCGCAGCAAAATAAATTAAAATAATTTGTTATTGATAGCTTCTCTACTAGGTGGCGTGTTGCGCACCTGTCTCAGTCCTATATCACTATTTTCATTGGAAATACTCTATTTCAGTAATACCGTAAACGCCTCAGTTAGAGGTGGTAGCAGATTGCTAATTTTATTTTGAATGGGACCTCTTGACACCAAATAATAATAAAATACGCTACACCTACTCATTCTCAGTAATATCATATACATGTACTTCCATATTATAATTTTCCCATTACATTATTTATTAACTGGAAGGAATTTATATAAATGGAATGATTACATGAGCTTTACGCCATATTCATTTAGGTATTCCTCAGGAAGGTAATCAATGATTACACAATTAATTAAGTAGATAATTGAGTAGCTGGGTTCTGGAAATACGCAAATTATATATCATTTAGAATTTGCGTATCTTTCAGAAGACTTGTCTCCCAATTCGTACGTTAATAAATATAGCAAATTTATCTAAAAAATGTTAGCACGCATTATTAAAATAACACGTTTTAAACTTTAAATTTAGCTCATGAAATAGTGCAATAAAAATAGTATCTTCAATAATAATGATAATAATAAACAGTTTATTCCACTTCGGTTGAGAGGGTTGTTACATTCGGCTGTATAAGATTTAAAATAACAGAAACCAGATACAAACTTTTATTCAAATAAATACTTATTATCGTCAATTCTTTTGGCACAGTTATTTCTAAACAGAAATAACTGTGCCAGAAGGATTGTAATCTAAAATCTACGATCCTTCTTCTTTTATGTTTATAAACACTCGTTGTCATTTAACAACTATTTATCACACATTATAAAACGTGACTTGTAATTAAAAAAATCTGTTTTGTAGTTAACGAACTTTTAAAAAAAAATTCTAATAAAACAAAATTAGCCTGTTTGATAGTTCTGCCAGTTCATCCGTGATACAGAAAATTTCAAACTTGGTACACGTGTACATCTATGTATTCGCAAGTTTTCATTGTTCAAAATCTTTGATTACATGTTTCAGTACCTAGTGTATGTAAGTTCCTTTAGCAAGTGCTCGTAATATTCCATTATCACGCGATACAGGCCATTATTACGGAAATCTATTGTGTGGAACAATAAATCACAGGATCGAAAATCTTTTACAATATTTCCCCTTTATCGCTCATTGTTAAACATAAAATGGTTGGAAAAATTACAACTAAGCTTTTACTTCAAGAACTAGAGGTTTCACAGTTTTTTATTCATTTTTTAATTTTAGTAATATATTTTTCGTTGTGAGAAGAGCTCATTGTTATAGTAAGGCACCTAATTTACTAATATTTTGGATACAGTCATAGTCATAGTTATAGTCTTATTTTAAGTTTTAACTAATTTACCAATATTAGACTCGCATAAGCCTCGGAATAAAGAACTAAATTAGTATAATATGTGCTGCCAAAACGAGTTAAAAGAACAAAGTATAGGCCTACTTAAAAATATTTACTCAGTCATCTTTTAATATATTTTTTTATCATCTACCGAAACACGGTTGCATCTTTGTGTAATGCATCAAGATAAAATAAAATCAAAATGATTAATTAACTGAGCAGTAAAAAAATAACCTGAAAATAACGTTTGAAATAATATTCCACTTTTCTTTTCTTCTCCCAAGTTTTTACTCTACTGAGGCAAGTAATTAAAATTAATGCTGAAGTGAATTATATTGAGCGAATGAATGATTTATTTGCATATAAAAATATGAAGAAGAAAAAACTATTGGTATCGATGTATAAAAATTTTATTACTACAGTTTTGCGAAATTTTCTACATACATAGTTACATTTTATTTTGAAACTGTTATTAACAAAACCCCTTCGCGTTGGCGAACAGTTCCGTCCCTCCAATTCGTCATTTGCGTATTTGGGAAATAAAATAAACTGTTTGAAGTATAAACTGTGACTATGCCAACGGTAGATAAAAAAATATCTGCTCCCGGGAGCGCCGATCGTTAGGTTTTCTAGAATTTTAGAACTATCATAGGACGGCCCATCACGCAAGGAATAAAGGTTACTGAAAAAAAACTTTGTTATGTCGGAATATTATTTTAACGTGAATCAGAATCAGAAAATATTAAAAGTTTTTACTAATTGCCAAATCAGCTATTTTAATATCTACAACCTTTTGTCAAAAATAATTACGTATTTTAGAATTCCCTTGAAAATAACTTGTCACCTTTCGAAATATAATGCAATATTAATATTTTAATAAAATTGCGATGTGTAAACACAAAGGCAAAAAATAACTAATCTGTTATAATTTTAATCTGTTAATATATAAAGTTAATAAATTAAAAATAATATTTTCGAAATCTATTACCGCACACAATACTGCCGGTACGGAGATGCAAAAAAAGAATCAAATTTCAACTGTAATTCGGTGTCTAATAAGAATGTTGCTTACCATTGTATGACTCACTTCATTGCAATAAAGTAGTGAAATTAAACAAAAAAAAGTTCTAATAAATGCGGGTTTTTACTGTGCAGAGCAGATAAATAATCTAATCATAATTATGATTTCTAGGCACAATTTCATGATAAAACACAGGTGTCAATTTTCAGATGCATTCATAATCAATTCTGAAAACAGTTGACAAAATAAATAAAGCGTAAAAATCAAAGACCCTAGAGAAAAATACAAAAAAATGTACTACTAAATGATAAAACAGTTTGTTTATTTATCATTTTATAAGCATCGCGCCGCACAACTTCAACTACGCAAAAATATTTCCCTGAAATGAATTTTCAGGAATTTTCCGATCCGTTTTGATATAAAAGAAAAATATTTTTAGCAATAGGTAATTGCACGCTTTTTATGTTTTGCCGTTTGCAATAAAGGTGAAAAAAATTAAATTGTAAATAAAATTATTACCTTTGCTGGGTATGTGAAATTCAGCAATGGGACGCTTCAGATGAGTTCTCACTTTCTTCATTCATCTCTATCATTATATATTATCTGCTCGATGGTACAATCAGACCGGTGACCTTGGACAGTGGAATTCGTAACAATGTTAACCTTCCCTTTTAACTAAAATCCAAATAAAACACGATAAACGCTCGCAATTATCACTCAAAAGGGAGGAGTTTTAATGTCGGCGAGCCAGCCTTTACCGGCTTCCGATTGATAAGAGGCTGATATTAAAGTTGTGAAAAGCAGAGATATTTTGTAGAGAGGACACGCGACCACCCTCTCTGGGGACACGAAGCAGACTGGCTGGCATGGACTGGAGCTAGTTGCCCGGGACCAGAGAGGGAGGCAGCAGGACTTCATCCCTCTCTTTCACCCCTCCCCCTTTTCCTGAAAAAGGAGCGGGAAAGCGGCGACCAGCGCGACCCTTTCAGATGCGATTTTCAGGCGTAATTCTCAGCTCTGAGTGAACCAAAAATTCGAGCACGCTATGCATACTTACTCATCACATACATATAATTACTTATCAATGTATCTGTATATGTGAGTAAATTATACACATATATAAGTAGTTAGGAACCTACGTAATACGAGTTCACAATAATGATTTATACTAAAAGTTTACTGGGATTGAAACTTCTGTGGTTGAATTTCCCTCGTTATATCGTTATAATATCAGATGTAAAAACTTGTAAGTTATATCAATACTGCCTTGAGAACTTTTAAATTTCTTTTATATTATGATTTTATTTAATAAGATTTTTAAACGTGGATGTACATGTATGGTATTATTTAAAATAATTTATTTAGGTAGATAAAAACACGTTTTTATTCAAAATTATTGCAAACATTTTCAGCGACCTAACTAAAATCTTGCTGATGGTAGTAAAAAAATTAAACTTAATTTTTTAATCTACGAAAAACCAACATTTTCAAACCAGCTATTTGTATTTTGAAGCCTTTTTCTATATTACTTATCTCGAAGAATTTACTAAAATTTTAAAGAATTAACTTATTCAACGCATTCAATCATTTTAGTCAACAGATTGATTTCGGCACCATCATTCAATCTATAGGATTACAATTTTTCTTATTATCTACAATTTTAAGAAGATAATACTTATTGAACGGATTCAACCATTTCAGTCTTGGGTACCATAATTTAATTTACAAGAATAATAATGATGTGCATAAAAAAATAAAAAAAAACAAAATAAAATAATTTCTGTTGATATTTTTTCGAAGAAATTGCCTTTGGTTTAGTAGGTACTTGGCTACTGGCCACGTGTCTACCCTCACAAATCGTTTTATGTTTTCTTTCTTTTGTTTATAAATTTCAATAAGTGTGCTGTGGCTGTTAATAAAAGGGGAAAACGTGACCTCAATGTAACTACAAACAACAATCAATAACTTGTTATTATAAACCGAATCAAATGTTTACATAAGTTGCGTCATGTTTTGTTAAATTCATATCAAATGAAAAATATGACTGTTACCATGCGAGGTTCAGGCTTCGATTTCTCGTCAAATGACTTAAGTGGTATATATATTATATTTAATTACCTTTACTAAATAATACTAATTATCTTATGGAAAACGTATGACAAAAAATACATCTTATCTAAGTATGTAAGAAATTTCTTCTTCTTCTTGTTTCACCACGTTCGCTCCTATGTGGAGCATGTGGACATCACTATAATAGATTCCTCCAATAATTACGCTTTAGCGTCAGGCCAAGGTACCATCAATGAAATATTTTTACGAAAATCACATTCAAATAAATATTTCATATTAACCCCCATCGAGAATCGAACCCACGACCTCATGCATTGCAGCCCAACGCGCTCCCGCTACACCACGAGGCGGATTTGTAGAGTCAGTGTAAGTTTAAAAATATTGCGCGCTAAATTATATTCAAACTAGTAGCGCCATTTTACACTGTTTTTCTAATATAGTCACAAATTATGAAAACAATATTTCGCATTGACCCTGTCGGGAATCGAACCCGCGACCTCACGCATCGTAGCCCACCGTGCCATCTATTACTTCACGAGGCGGACGATCATTATAATATATTATTAGTCAATTATATATTTTAGTGGTTATAATTATATATTGTAATTGAATGCAGTTAAAATGCGATCTCTCAGGCGAATGTGTGGTAAAACTATGTATGATAGGTGCACTAATGTTGAAATTAGAGCAGAATGCAAGGCTGAGATAAGCATTATCTACAAAATTAAGAAAGATCTTTTACGTTGGTTCGGTCATGTAGAGCGAATGGATGATGAAAGAACGGCTAAAAAAATATATGATGCGACTGTGCCTGGATGTAGAAGTCGAGGAAGGCCGAGAAAGACATGGCATGATCAAGTAAAACAAGTGCTTGAAAGTGGGCATGTAAGAAGTCGGAATAATCGACGTGCGTGCATGAGAAGATGTATGAATGTGGAGGAAGCAAGAGAGAAGTATGCCAGGACAGAGTGGTGTGGCGTTCTATCCTCTCTGCCTACGAAATGGCGTGATGGTTAGTTAGTTAGTTAGTTAGTTAGTGGTTATAATAACAAGGAAAAACTTTTCCCCAAAATTTAAAAAAATATTTGATTAAAACGAGAATGCCTTAGATCTGGTGGAGGATTGACAATGTTATTTGGGAAAGGACTGCTCAAAGGCGTGATTTCTCCGCCTCGTAGTATAGTGGTAACACATTTGGCTACTGTGCATGAGGTTCCCGGCTCAATTCCTGAGTGAGACAATATGACATACCTATTTATTTAAATCTGGTTATTCACATAAAATATTACCTTGGACTCGCGCTGAAGCGTAAGATTGATCATCTTACCTTCATGTGAAAATAATGACCAAGATACACTATATGTGGTGTACCAATGCAGTGCCCTATGCACAATTAGGTACGTATAAGGGAAAGTCGTAGTATTAGTAGTACGAGTAGTAGAGAGCCTGATGCCTCCACTACCCTCGTATATTGACATACGGGTGTTGGATTAGACTAAAAGCCACGAAGATTAGCGCCCAATTTCATCAACGTGTTGGCTATTAGAGTGTGACTGATTTAGGAAGGATAATGGTGGTGTTCACAAGTACTAACATTCAATACTTGGTATATTGAGGCCTTTAGAAGTAAAGGCAGCAAACTCCCATTTTAGTGTTTTGGAATAAATGAAAACTGAAGTACTTATGCGAAGTGAATCTGAATATAATGCATTATTATATTACTTAGTACCGTTGAATATTATACTACGTCGTATCAAAAACAATAATTTTGAAATTAAAATTTCCAAGCATTTAACTCTTTCCTTCCCATACAAAGATTTTTAAAAAATAATCAGAGAATTGATATAATAATGTTTCCATCTAGGATGATACAAATAGGTCATTTTTGTTTATGCATTTGATAAAAAAAAACTTTTTTTATACAATTATATGGAATCACCCTATCAAACATTTTTATGGCCAGCAGGCTAAAAAAAGTTATTGCTGCATTGGCTCCTCACTTTATTTAATATGGAAATTTTATTTTCCATATTATTTAAATAAAGAAAAAAATTGTATAGTCAGTAGTCAGTAGTCAGACGTGTAAAAAAACTATTAAAAAAATAACGAGCATTAGTAGAAAAGTTTGATTTTAATCCACGTTTGCATTTTAACCCATAGTTTGTATGAAAGTATGTAATGTCGATGAAACAGAAAAAACCTAAAACTAAAAACAGATTATTCGTAGGTTGCTGCTTTCGTTCTCCATGTCCTCATGTAAAGTGTATAGGCAAGTATAAGGTATACTCTACCGTCGAGGTCAAGCCCCTTAATAAATCTGTCGCACTCTAGCTGTTAGAGCTTGTTTCCTCGTTAGGTGACATGTGACACTAAGCGGGTTTTGTGCGTATTTCTACTTCACAAACTTTTGTGGACAAGTATTTTTTTTATTGTATTAGATACCACTTAATAACGATTTTAAACTGAAAGGTGTTAAGTAAATTCGAAATTGGTTGGGAATGTTCAGTGAAAATCCATAAACTATTCACAAAAATGCATTAAAAATGTAATGCCAGTTTCTTCTTCTTCTTCTTTTCCCATATTCGCTCCATTTTTTTTTTAAAAAAAATATGTATTATTTATTTATTTGTACATATATATAAAGTTAAATTCCCGCTAACCTGCTTAACAGTTTTAAAGCAGCATAGTTTCCTATGTGGAGCAAGTGGACAGCACTAGATCCCTCCAGGAGACCATATTGCCAGCCAGCTCTCTCGCCTTTTACCACGTCAGGCCCGCATTCATCAGCTCTGCCGAGTACATCCGTAAGATGGTCATCGACGCCGACGGTCTATCAGGATGGGCGTGAAGAAGAGGCAGCTCGGGCTCAGGCTATCCCGAGGCATCCGGAGTACATACCCAAGCCAGGTCCACCGTAACTGCACGACTCTAGTAAGGTTAGATGCTAGATTAGATGAGTAAAAACAACACTCGTCATAATACCTACTACCTACGGATTTTATTGATAGTTAAGAAGTATGTAGGACATGTAGGTAATGTCTGGCCGCCGACTTCCTGGACGACCTGCAAAAAGATGGAGGGACAGCTGGGAGTCGACTTCCCAAGAGGCAGCATCGAATGATACTAATACAGACCCTTAGGTCTACCTTAAGAAGAAGAAGAATACTACTAGGTACTACTGCTTTCAGATATTATTGATATCTCAACAGAGACAGAGAAGCTCTGGAAACGAATGTGGGTTATCTAGGCGTTTACAGGGCTTATGACCTGTCATTGCTGGGGTTAAGTGGCCACTTGACGTAATTACAACATTCCCCATTCCGCCTGTCATCTGACATGTGACAAACCATGTATGACAAATTTTTGAAACTTGTATATATCTTAGGTGTAAAGAACTATCCGCTTGCGAGTTGTTATTTCGACAGATTTTCGAATTACTGACATCTATTGAGAATAAGTTAAAGTATTTTTTTGGGCGATCTACATTATTGGTGTAAGTAAGGTTCGAATCTGAACTTTATTACCTACTAGCAGACGTCTGAAGATGTCTCTTCAATTTATTTTTACTTTTTTTATTTTAACCAGTAAATATTTTTGAACAACATTTTGAATGAATACAAATACTTGTAGACAAATTACTGGATTATACCCATGCTGGGCTGATATCAGCCCAGCATGGGTATAATCCAGTAATTTGTCTACAAGTATTTGTATTCATTCAAAATGTTGTTCACTACTACTTTCCCTTATCCGCACCATTGATGCATAGGGCACTGCATTGGTACACCAAGTGCAGTTTAGTGCAGTGTGCAGTGCAGTGCAGTGTGTGTGTGCAGTGAAGAGGAAGAAGAAGTAAGTAATATGATGTGTGATTTATTAATATGCACAAATGCGGCATAGGAATATGGAATATGTTTATGTCAAAATTAAATTCCACAAAGTTTTTAAAAAATTATAATATAATACTGTTTCAAACAATTTTTTATCGTAAATACGCAAATTGATTTTTGAAAACGTATGTGAACCTTCTTGCCTTCATGTTTTAAAATTTATCAAGATACACTGCACTTGGTGTTTCAATGCAGTGGCCTCTGCACCATTACGTGCAGATAAGGGAAAGCAGTAATAGATGTAATACTAACAGGAAAACAAAAATTCCTCACTTTATGAAAAATAAATAATCAGGAAATGAAAATGTTATGCCTTTTTCTTGGAACTTCCGCTTAAGTCATCAAACATTATAATTGAGTTTCCTTAACTCAACGCAAGTCAACTTGTTGCATTAATTGGGAACTGTAAGTAGGTTACGAAACCTTATAAAACCCTTTGACAGTCTGTCTACATCAAACCGAGCTAACTTTGTACTTTGTCTTTTGAGTTCGTCAACTAATTTACTAATTTGCCGCTTAGAAGGAATATTATCAGGAATTGGTCCACATTTAGGTCGGAGATTCTCACTCGTTGAAGCCTTATAATACAACTCCACCGCATCTAAGCCTCGTTTACATGAGTATTAAGCTTAAGCGCATTGACCAATCAGAATCTTTAGTATCGCAGTGAAAACATGAAACATTGAATTTTTTTAAAAGTTTCTCAGTAAACTTCAAAAGTTATCTAATATTCCGCCAGTAAACTTCAAAATATTGAATAAACTCGAAGTAAAATGTAGATTTTAACGTGTTTTTTACTATAAATAATCATTGTCGATTTATCTTCTAAGTATAGATATACCTACGTATACGGTATACAATACTTGTGAATTATATTTTATTGCTGAGGTTGTACTATTAACATTTGTATAATCCATAATATTAAATTAGCAAGCTATAAATATTTAACTTTAGTAGTTTTAAGTAAATATTTATATGACATAACATGATATGTTAGTATAAATATCAATGTACATGGTGATACTTTTTTATATTTTAAGATCACATATTTAAAGCAAACTTTATAATAGGTCATTCAGATGAATTCAGATTTACTTTTTGTTTATAGTTTTTCTGAACATTTAAGGAAATACCGGATTCCGGAAAAAAAAAACTGAAGTTTTGATGATTTTT
>JAGVSP010001657.1:0-51769 GCA_022494985.1 Micrasema minimum
CATACTAGTCGCGAGCCATTTCCCGAGATATATCTTATTCGCACAAATCTTCATTCAATCTTTATTATAATTTAGCCGGTTTTCGGCAAGCCAAATATTGAGAAAAGCAGTCGACATAATAAAAAAATCCGACAAGCGCGATGATTTGACGTTTGACGTATGGCCGTGATATAGCGTAGTTCGGCTCCACTCGGCTCAGATCGTCAATGTTCGGGTCAGCGATCGCGGTATTGAACGGTATGTCATTGTGATCGCTCAAATCGTTAGCGTTAGCACGTGAATAGCACGCTTTTAACTACGTCGATAGTTATCTGTGCTTGAGCTACTGGTGGACAGTCGATGACCATCTTCCGGATGTACTCGGCAAAGCTGACGGATGCGGGACTGACGTGGGAGGAGACGTGAGTGGAGATTTAGTTAGTCATGTCCACATTCTTCAAATAAATAAATAAAAAAAATAAAAATAAAAATAAAAAAAAATAAAAATAAAAACAAAAAATATACACCTTGTATATTTTTGTTCACCTTCCCTTTCTTTTACTACGAAATGCGTAACTATCGCTGTCTCTATCTCCGGCAGTGCTAATCGCTGTAAAAATATTCCCCTGCTGTCTCCCTCGCACGATCCGTTTGCGAGATTGACCCTGTCTCGCCCACGGGATTTCGTATAACCACATCTCTTTCTTCGCGTGGAATTTTTAGATGTGTTATGAAATATTGTTTCCGAGAAAAATGCATTAATCCATTTATTTATGACTAATAAGAAGTGCAAGGCACTCGCTTCATGGGAAGGACTAATATAACTTGGATTTTCAAACAACAGACTTGAAGCAAAACATTTTCTGTAAATGCAGAAAAATAAAACATAAAGTCTTAAAACCAATGGTGCAATACGGGTGCCAATCGGATAATTAATAAGTGAGATACGACCTTTTAATATTTGAGTTTTGTAAACGTTTTGTGAAACCCAAGCTTTAAATAATGATCTATCTGATTTACACACGAATTAAACCATGATTTTGTGATTTTTGTTTTATCTTTCTGTATTCATAGAATATTCTGTTTAACAAGCCTATTCCCAAAAACTAACTAACTAACTAACCATCACGCCATTTCCCCGAAAGGGTAGGCAGAGAGGATAGAACGCCACACCACTCTGTCCTGGCATTTTTCTTTTGCTTCCTACACATTCATACATCTTCTCATGCACGCACGTCGATTATTCCGACTTCTTACATGCCCACTTTCAAGCATTCGTTCTACATGACCGAACCAACGTAAAAGACCTTTCTTAATTTTGTCGATAATGCTTATCTCAGCCTTGCGTTCTGCTCTAATTTCAACATTAGTTTCACCTATCATACCTAGTTTTACCACACATTCGCCTGAGAGATCGCATTTCAACTGCATTCAATCTACTTTCATCCTTATTTTTCCAACTCCATGCTTCGCTTCTATACATAAGGGTTGGTACCAGAACTCCATTATGCACTGCCAATTTAGCCGCTTTTGATAAGCACTTATTAGATACTACCGACTTTAAGCCTATTCCCATTTAACCATAATTTGTTTCCTGCTTTCTGGCACAGTTATTTCCTATTTTTTATTTTTTTTTAATAAAAAAGAAACATTTGAGTTCTTATGAAATACTTAAATTTCCCCGTATTATTTGTTTTTCCATTTTTTTTTTCTTTCCATGGCTAAGTCCCATTAAAGGAAAGCGTCTACAGTCTACATGGTGTAAGAAAACTCGTAGCACAACCCGAATACTGGTGAATCTACATCATATTTGAAGTCGAATGTGTTATATGACTTTTGAATCCAGGTTGAAAAAAAATATATTTTTCTTCTCTTAAAGGTTTCATTAGTACCGCAGATTAAGTAAAATTAGATGAATTCTTATTAAAATGCGGTTTTTAATTTAGTTTTCTTTATGAAATGTATTGTTTTGGCTAAACAAATTATATTTGATGACAATCTGCAAAAAAAATAACGAAAAAAATATAATTTATTTCTCAATTTTCTAAAATATATAAGTATACAGTATAGAGGCATAGAAAATCGCATTTTGGGCGATTTGAATTAAACAATATTTACTCTTTATTTATTATTTTCCGGGGATTATCATTACTACTGTTAAATCGTTTTAAAACTAGTCATTATGTACAAAATTAATAATTAATGATTAATAGTTATTATGTATAATTTTATTGCTTTGTTTGCTAATTTGTTTATTAAAATATTGGATATTTGTCAATATGTTTTCCAAGTATTGATCTCTCTTATTTTAGCATTATCATTTGAAAACAATAATTAATGAATCCTACTCTATATAAACATATTCTAACCAACTGACTTAAATTTCAGGTAAATTTAAATATTTAGACTATAGGGAATGACAAAAAGGTCTGAAAGTCTTAACATTAAAATGAAATAAAATTTCTTAACGCAAATATTATGCAAACTCATGTAGCAACTCACAGTTGCATTACATTGCCAAAGTAAAGGAGCGTATCCACACAATAAAAAAATAACAACTTTAAAAATACCAAAAAAACTCACAAAGGACTATTTTTCTTCTACTACTTTATGAGAATCCTAAAAAAATCTAAATTAAATTCACAAGAATCGGTGCAATTTGTTTATAAATCCGATAGTTAATATGTTTTTCAATGATAGATATGATGTTTAGGATTAAGATTGAATGTGTTAATTTTGAATCGTCTTTCTTATTCGTCTTTTTGATTGTGCAATATGTAATTAAAAATGTGAATAATACCGGTCCCAAAATGAGTTTTTATAACTCCTGGGAATACATGTATGTTTTATAAGATTTTTTAAAGAAATAAAAAAATAAAAATAAAGCGAGATACAATCATTTAAATTTTGATTTTTGTAAAATTTTGTATGAAACGCAACCTATTTTCATTTAAGCATAAGCGGTTTGAGCGATTAGTTGCTGTATATGAAAACCTCTATTGTTTAGTATTTCAATTTCTCACTACCGCTAGATTTTCAAATAACCGCCTTATTAAACGTTACGAGTTACGAGTAGGCAGAGAGGATAGAATGCCGCATCAATCTGTGCTGGCACACTTCCTTTGCATCCTCCACAAATAAATAAAGATAAATTTAAATGATTTATAATTTTTTTACAAATCTAACTTGCTATACCACCACTATTTTATATTTATTTCACCAACTGCACTTTTACTCTGTGATTTATTTCAATTTACTACTACCCTTATCCGCACCTAATGGTGCATAGGGCACTTCATTGGTTCACCAAGTGTTGTGTTACTTAATCATCTTATTACATGAAGGTAAGATGATCAGATTCACTGTAATAAAAAAAAATTGGTAAAATCTGTTAAGGCGTTATTATGGTCCAAATTAATATCTTAGCACGCATCTCTCTCTGAGTATAAACACAGACCGGTGCATGTTTACAATACTCGTTTTAAAAGTGCTGAAGGATTAGTTCTCCCTAAATATAATAACAAGTATGGTAAGAGAACACTTCAGTATAGTATACCAAAAATCTGTAACATGCTTCCAAGAAGTATTAAAAAAATAATGAATTTTTCAAGCTTAAAAAAGAGACGCGTGCTGAGAACTTGGTTGCTAGAGCGCGAATTATTATATTGAGTTTTAGAATTGTATTTTTATTTATATGTATTTTAATTTTTTTGTGCGCTAGGGTGTGTATTGTGTACTTTTATTTTTAGTTGAATTTGTATTTATGCACCTACTGACGAGTTGCAGTAGGCAACTCAGTAGGACATGTATTGTTTTATTTTATGTATATATTGAAATAAAAAAAAAAAAAATAATAAAAATTTAAAAATATTTTTTTTTATATGTGGGAATGAGGCTTAAATCGCAGTGCAGTAATAATCACGTACGCAACACACACAATCACACCTGCACTAACACTATCTCACTTCACCTTGAACGTACAGGAATAGGTTAATCGGTTAATGGCACCGGACTGCCTGCGCCTGTGTTGGTGTCATGTCACGGTGTGAGTAGTGTACAGACACGAAGTGCAAGTTCAAGACAACAGCGCCAGTGTGTGGGAGCTTGCATCTATTTTGAATGCGGAATTACAAGCATATTGGTGTGTGTGTGTGTAAGTTAAAATATCATGCCAGTGTTTTTTTATGTGAGGCTAATATTATTACATTCTCAAACAATCTCAGAAAAATACAAAATACTACTAATGCTAATACTTTCCCTTATCCGCGGTGTACCCAATGGTGCATAGGGCACTACATGGGTTCACCAAGTGCAGTTTATCTTGATCATTTTTCTTGATTATATGAAGTCAATACTTATCGAAAGAAGCAAAATTGGCAGTACACAACGGAGTTCTAGTACCAACCCTTATGTATGGTAGTGAAGCGCGGTGTTGGAAAAAGAAGGATAAAAGTAGACTGAATGCTGTTGAAATGCGATCTATGTGTGGTAAGACTATGTATGATAGGTGTACAAAAATGTCGAAATTAGAGCAGAGTGCAAGGCTGAGATAAGCAATATGAAAGGGCTTTTACAATGGTTTGGTCATGTGGAGCGAATGAGTGATGAAAGAACGGCTAAAAGAAGTTTAAATGCAAGTGTGCCTGGATGTAGAAGCTGAGGAAGGCCGAGAAAGACATGCCATGACTAAGTACTTGAAAGTGGACATGTGAAAAGTCGGAAGAATCGGCGCCGGCGTATGTGCATGAAAAGATGTATGAATGTAGAGGAAGCAAAGGAAGTCTGTCAGGACAGATTGGTATGGCGTTCTATCCTCTCTGCTTACCCCTACGGTGAAATGGTTAGTAAGTTAGTTAGTTAATATGATCAGTCGTACCCTTCAGAACCAGTCCAAGGTATCACGCATAAAATATTAATATGAAAATCACTTGTAAATAAATATGTAGTGAAATAATAAATAAATAATATAGTGTAATAAATGACTATAATAATTAATTATTCGTTTAAACCATCGTCTTATACAACAGAATTGCTACTTTTGAGCACAGGTTTAAGTATTTTTTTCTTGGCTTCAGAACAAGAAACATTCAGATTAATGATAATATACACAGGGTGTAACAAAACTCGATGTACAAGTGGGAAACCAGTGAATCTACATCGTATTTGGAGGCGATTGACTTTTTAATCTGAGCTTGAAAAAAAATTTTTTTTTCATAAGTATGGTGGCAGATTAAGTAAAATTGCTCAAATTCTTATAACGCGTTTTTTAATTTTGCTTTCTTTATGGATAGTATGAATTTGAGTATATAAATGAGTTTTGATAACAATTTCCAAAAAAAATTGAAAAATAAATCAACTTCGTACTCTTCATTTTGTCATTTCAACATTTTGGACGTGTTTAAATACTTGTACACAAATCCAAGACGGCCATAAGCCCTGTAAACGCTCGAATATCCATATTCCTGAAATTGAAAAAAATCTACCTCATCTCTGTGAAGATTTAAAATGAAATATAAAAACTTATTATTTTTACTGAAATATTTTTAAAGCAAATTAATAAAAGTATAAAATAAGCTGGGTCCCTACCAAACGCTATATTGCATTATGTCAACAGGTGATTGGCATAACAAGACATTAAACATGTTATTGGAAATATTATTATTAGAGTAATAAAAGTGATAAGAAATAAATGTAATTTTTTTTTATTAAGAACATTGAGTTTAGAATTGAGTTTCAATGCATTACCTTATGCACCATTGGATACGGATAAGGGAAAGTAGTAAATACGGAAAAATGCAATTAAGTTTTTTCGTTTGATTTTTTCTAATTCTATTCTATGTAATACTACAATGCCCTGACTCGCACGGACTATCTAGTGAGTCGGGGCCAGATCATGGCATAGGTCTCTACTGATTGAGTCGCCATCCCCATTATTGTGATTATTAAATGTGTGAAATGTAATAAATAAATTTTTTTTTTTTTTAAATAAGAAAAAAATTTTTTTTAAATTTTCTAAATCCAAGCTAATAAGGTTGTTTTTAAAATAAGTGAATTTAAGTTGTCTTCAGACCCCAATTAAAACAAATAAAAATTGGTATTTGGGTCAACTGACCCTGACTGACTGATACTGATAGGCAATCCTTTTTACGCAAGCCATAATGTTTCAGAATAGTGGAAAAACAATTGCCACGCATGAGGTCGCGGGTTCGATTCCCGATGTGGTCAATACGAAATATTTGTTTCAGTATGATTTTCACATGAAAATATGCATATGTGGTACCTTGGACTGGCGCCGAAGCGCGAGACTGATCATCTTACCTTCTTGTAAAAAATGATCAAGATTCACTTAAGGTACTTGGTGGATCAATGTACCTAATGCAGATTCGGATAAGGGAAAGTAGTAGCAAACCTCCACATACACTGCACTTGGTGTACCGATGCAGTACCCTATGCACCATTGGGTGCGGATAAGGGGAAGTACTAGTAGTAGTAGTAAGAAACCTCTAAGTAGGTACCTACCTTTGTGCTATTTTTTTCATTTCAATGACATTATTTATTAATTTATCTGTGTTGTATTTGACAATATGGCGCCTTGTTTTATCGCGTAAATAAAAATAACAGCTTTGATAAAAACATATTATGCAGAAAAATGATAACTCATTTTGCTGTTGCGCAAAACAATTAATAAGAACAGGGCTAATTATTGTGAAAGTTTTACTGTAATAAAATAACTTTATCTATTTCATCACTTTTGTAGATAAAAATGCAGGGAAAGTTAAAAAAAAACTTTACTATCTAACCTCAATACTTTTTATTCGCAACTGTTAAAGACGCTTTATTGAATTTAAAAAGTTTTTCTCAATCCTGCCAAACATTTTAACTTAGATCTGAGGATGCATAAGCTATGCCACCTACCCTTTATTAAGTTTACACTAGACAAGCTATTTCAAAGAGAACTGTCAAAATTTTATGTTCCATTTGTATTTTGCAGTGAAAAAAAGACAACTAAATATATCTTCCACTATCTATAATACATTTTAATCGTTTTCCTCTAACAAGTTGAGATTGAGTCAAAATTGACTCAATCTTCCTTGGACTAGGACATGACAACGAACGGAAGAAAAATAGCCTATCTATGTAAAATAAACACCCTTGCACCCTTCGAAATGTGCAATAATATTTCGATGATTGCACCTACCCTACCTCAAGAAATAGTAAATGCGTTCAAAAATAAATTAGACCAAAACGAATGCACATGAGAATAATGATAGGGGCATATCATTATTAGCTGATAGCTGTTGTTAGAGCCAAATAATAATTATTTTAATTCTGATGACTACTTATAGTTGAACATTTTTTAATATCCGATATTTTAAATTTAAAGCGTATACATTTAATATCCCAAATAAAAATTAATTATGACTACTATTTATATGAACATTTTGTAGCTTGTAGCTTGGCAAAATAATAATTGCATTATTCGTTATTTTTTTTTGTTATCAAGTGAAGAGGATCTTGACCTCATTTTTCTATATGGAACAAAGAATCGGTTCAGGTTTCTGCCCTAGAAAGATGTGTCAACATAGAATTTATCGAATCCAAAGTCAAATATAGGGCAGACAGTTACCGTACTTACTTGCGTCACAAAAATAACAAATAACAGCAAAAAAACAAATAAAATAAAATTATTACACGAAAAATCTTTTATTTTACTGTCCTGACTTTATTTAAATGTTTATTGTATTGTATTGTATCTTTTTTATTTAGCTATAAAAAAACAGTTTGATACAGCTAGTAATTACTTATTTTGATTTCACACTACACTATACTTATTTAAAACATATATTTTACACATTTTTTAAACTAAATTTAAACTCTTCGCACATTTAACTTCATCTGGCAATTTTTCGTATTCCTTTAGTCCTTTATAAAATAAACTGTTTTGTGTTCCCGCTAATCTATACTTTGGGAGACGAAAGTTTTTTTGTTTCCTAGTCTCATAGTTATGACTGTCTTCGTTGTAGCTTAAATTTTTGTTCAAATATCCGGGGAGCATTTTGTTTATAAAAGTAATTAAATAAAATGTTAATACCTTACAGCTTTTATTTAATGTTAAGTAAGTGAGTAATCAGGAACCAAATTATCAATATTTTACTACCCTTTATCTGCACCCAATGGTGCATAGGGTGCTGCATTGGTACACCAAGTACTACTTACTAGTTTAAAGGAATTTTTTCTTATTTAAAAAAAAATTACCTACTTTTAAAATTTTAACTATTTTACTTCCCCAATTATTGTCCGCCTCGTGGCATAGAGGTGGCGCATTTGGCTTTTGTGCATGCGGTATCGGGTTCGATTCAACATGAAATATTTATGTACATCCGATTTTCATATTAATATTTCATGTGTGATACCTTGGACTGGTGCTGAAGCGTATGACTGATCATCTTACATTAATGTAATAAAATGATCAACACATACTGCACTTGGTGTACCGATGCAGTGCCCTATGCACCATTGGGTGCGGATTAGGGAAAGTAGTAGTAGTAATAGTAGTTTAAGTTAGTTACAATAACAAATTTTGGATATTTGGTACCAAAAAATGGATCACAACCCGTGCAAATTAGCGCTACCAAGCGCTGTACAAATTATCTGATAAATATTTAAACTGTATCATTATTTATTTATTTATGCTTTAATGTTGTGCACATAGTGATATGTTAGGTACAATGAACTAAGATCAATTTAAGGTAATATATTATAAAAAAAATACTTTAACTTATTCTCAATAGATGTCAGTAATTCAAAAATCTGTCGAAATAACAACTCGCAAGCGGATAGTTCTTTACACCTAAGATATATACAAGTTTCAAAAATTTGTCATACATGGTTGTCAGATGTCAGATGACAGGCGGAATGGGGAATGTTGTAATTACGTCAAGTGGCCACTTAACCCAGCCAATGACAGGTCATAAGCCCTGTAAACGCCTAGATAACCCACATTCGTTTCCAGAGCTTCTCTGTCTCTGTTGAGATATCAAAAATATCTAATATATATAACACCAATTACGTGTACAACACAATGTACAAGACAAATTTCTGCAGACATGAAGTGAGCAAACAATAGTATATAAAGTGATGATGTTATGTCATGTGTATGTTGTGTTGTGGTATGTGTGTGAGTGTGGTGTACGTGTTGGGAAATCTGAATATTTAAGCGCAGTAGACAATATGTAGGTTATAATAAGTTTGCGCTACTCAGCCTCCGCTTATAGCAGAGAGCCGAGTCGCTAATGAATAGTCATCTAACTTTTTTGTTTGTCAAAGCTGGTACATTTTGCATGCATTCGATTATCACGGCGTATCTTATTGCGTTAGGTCGTAATTCTGAACAAATATTGACTATCATTGGTAAACACTTTTATCACACAATGGTGTTTATTTAGACACGATGTAGAGAATGATACATTATAATTATTAATGTCTCAACTTGTGTTTTGTAGGCAGTGAGATATTTTTTAATTGATAGGTAACATCACTCACTACGTCATCAATAGGCATCTGCGTCATCACTAGACATCTGCGTCATACGTTTTGTGTATTGGCTTAAAGACAGTGGAATTTGATAAGTGGTGGTATGAGATTCCCTAGGAAGTGTATATTTTTAGAAAATTAGTACAGAACGCCCCTTCAAGCGAATTATTTTTATAAGGGTTTTTAAATATATAATTTCTATCCCTGAAACCAAAAAAGCCTCGTCTTTGAAATTATCGCTTTTCAGGAGGAAAGGATTAAGGATTTGATGCGCCAGTTTGCTGTTTTTATCCAACATACTCTATTTTATATGAGTTTCGAATAAGTTATTAAAAATACTACTTCTACTACTTTTTACTTATCCGCATGTTCCCAATGGTGCATAGGGCACTGTATAAGAAAAGTACATTTGTCACGATTACCAATTGTTTTTATTTTACTACCGCCTTTAGTAATCTCGAAAAATGAAAACAAAATACAAAAAGAGGGCTTCCCGTTTTTTGGGATATTCTCGAGAATTCATATACTTTTTTAAAAAAATGATTTACGTATTTACTTATTATTTATTTATATATTTATGTATTTATTAACAGGAAAAATTATTTAAAAGTATTGATGATTTTTTTAAGTTTTTTTGAAGTCAATAAATCCGGAATATAATTTTGAAAAAAAACTTTATAATTAACGCTGGCTTCAAGTGGAAACTTAAGAAAATGCCTGTGAAAATTAATTATGTTATGTATTTATTATACCTGGATTATATCTGTTGGCTTTCCTATGAACTTAAATAAACCTAAATCGATTTATTATATAATACCTATGTTTGTGCAGTATGTCGCCTAAAAACTATATTTTGTATTTGTGTTTAAACTTGACATTTTTTTGATCTTCTGTATTCCGTCAATTTTATCCAATTTAGCCGTTGTAAAAAAACTTTATAATTAACGCTGGCTTCAAGTGGAAACAAATAATCGTATTTTTTTTCGATCGGTACGTTATGGGGTATATATCTGCCTTTGTGTCCATTTAATTATGTTATGTATTTATAATCACTTATATCTGTTGGCTCTCCTATGAACAAATAACCTACATATATTATATGTTCCTTTGGTAGGTGACTACCTAAAACAATATAATGTATTTGTGTTTAAACTTGACACCCATATCTTCTGTATTCCGTAGTTTTTATATATTTTAGCCGTTGTATTTTTCCTTTATGATTCAAGCAGCATAAAACAAAGAAACAAATAATCGTATTTGTTTTCGATCGACACGTGTGGGGTATAATGCATTTGTCGGGTCCATTTCAGCTCTGGATTAGGGTCACAGAACTGTCGTCCTCGGCCGGCACAAATATATCACAATATTATGTTCCTTTGGTAGGTGACTCACCTTAGACAATATATGTCAATTGGCGCCCATTAACTTGCACAGGGTCTTCCAGCAGTAGTTTTCCTTCCCTGCGTGTAATGAGCATAGGGCACTGCACTGGATTTATATCTTATTACCTCTGTCCGACACAAATATACATTACAATAATAAATCATTATGTGTCTTTGGTGGATGATTCACAACCATATTTATATAATATAATTATGTCAACTGGCGCCCATAACTGTATGTATTGGGTCTTCCAGCAGTCAATCCTTAGTGAAGTGCGGCATGCTTGTGGGTTACAGGCTATTGTTCTCTACCAGCCTGGGGGCCTGGCGAGCGGGATACGGTCTCCACACGGGTGGTTGTAATTACTAATAAATAATGATCGGGGTAGAAACTAACATCCCTACCACTGTTAATTTGGGCCAACTCTGGTTGGTTTGGGTGATGGAAACAATGACAATTATAATACATAAGCCGAGACAGTGGTAAAAGGTACAATGAAAGCATTTGTTCGCGTACATGATCGTAAATTCATCCGTATTTTTATCACACTAACAATCTTGAAAAAATCGGTAGAGTTGGCTGGACTGAAAAAAGACTCAATAGTCTTTAAAGCAGTCTAGGGAAAGGGCGGGCTTTCTACCAGCGCAAACATATTTCTATCACAATTTGAAGTCATTACTTCTAAAGTACTTGTCCGCACCTAAAAGTGCATGAGGAACTGCATTGGTACATTACGGCACTGTGCCTTGATAATTAATTACATGAAAACAAGATGATACGTCTTACGCTTCAGTGCCAGTCTACGATACTTTAGTCACCACTTTATGGATGCCTCTTTGTATGTGGTTGTTTTTTATGGGGTGCACAGAGAGAAGTGAAAGAGTACTTACAGTTTCTAGAGCACATTTATTACACAAAAGTTACATGAAATGAAATACAATGAAAACTTAAGTAATTAAACTAAGATTGACATGAGTTATGAAAAAAGAAAATTACGAAATGAATTTAGATTGCCACGCAATTTGGCGGCAAGAAATTTGTACAAAGACGACGTAGAGTCACGATGAAGGTTAAAATGGTTCTCGTTGTTGTTAGATAGCGTTCGGCAGAGTTCGGTAGATCTTGCTTCGTCCCGCGTCGCACGCGTAACGTATTTCTTCCGCCACAATACCACATATGAAATATCTCATGTGAAAAACCACCTCCTCGTAGCATAGTGGTAGTGCATTCGGCTACCGTGCATGAAGTCGATTCCCGTATGGGGTCAAAATTAAATAATTATTTACATGTGATTTTCATATTTATATTTCATACCTTGGACTGGTACTGAAGAGTAAGACTGATTTATTTACAACTAGAATAATACATACATCTTTTAAAAAAATGATAGGCGGAGTGGGGAACATTGTTATATAATGTCAACCGACGACAAGTCACAAGCCTGTAAACGCCTATAATAATTCAAATTCGTTTCCAGAGCTTCTCTATCTCATTTTCAAAATACAGCAGTGATTGCTGCATCTGTCGTCTCATCTCTGGATCCTTTACAAATTCTGCCAGATTCTTCTTTCTTTGTTCACATGACGACGGTTGACACCAGCGGTGTATTATTTATGTTCAAAGCATTAACTTAGTGGTCCAACATTTAATATTATGTTTGTAAAAATTTTGATAAAACCACTCATCGACTTTTCTATGTCTATCTGTTTCGAGTAGCTCTTGGCCATAGGCTGGGTTGTTTGATCGTTAGTAATAGTTAAAAATCGAAAGTAAAAGCATAATTTTTTTAAATAAAAAAATAAGTTGGTTTAGTTGTGTTTGTCCTGACGAAGAGATGGGTTACGTCTTGAAACCGGTAGACAGAAGTGTCGGTGAGTGATATACAAATTTTTTAACACATAATATTTCATTTTCTTCATTATTTCATAACGTTTTATTTTTTTTATATGTAAACTTCGCCCTTTATACAGGGTGAAGCAAAACTTGATGTACAACCAGAGAATCAACATCGTATTTGGAGTCGATTTTGTGGTAATTTTTTTTTATTTGACCCTTAGTTTTGGAGAAAATTGAGTACGAAGTTGATTTTTTTTGCAAATTGTCAACAAATATCATGTATTTAGTCAAATTAATACTATCCATAAAAAAAATAATTAACAGACGCGTTTTAATACAAATTTGAGCAATTTCACTTAATCTGTCATACTTATGAAAACTTTTCTGAGAGGAAAAAAAAATTTTTTTTTCAAGCTCAGATTAAAAAGTCATATTACACATTCTACTCCAAATATGATGTAGATTCACCAGTTTTAAGTTGTACTACGAGTTTTGTTACACCATGTATAGATAATGTTTACGTAAATACGGTTTTTATATGTTTTTCCAATCTCATAGGTGTTTTGGCCACAGCTTACGTAATCCAGAACGTCATATGTCGCTTATAAAACATTTCTGTCAGAAACGTAGGAGGTATGATAAATAAATAAATATGCATTCTTCTTCTTCTTTCGCCACGTTCGCTCCCATGTGAAGCATGTGGCCAGCTCTTTCGCCTCCTCCCACGTCAGGCCCGCATCCATCAGCTCCGCCGACTACATCCGCAAGATGGTCATCAACGGTCTGCCAGGACGGCGGGATCCTGCAGGCGCAGAGAAGAGGCAGCTCGGGTTCAGGCTCTCCCGAGGCATCCGGAGTACATGCCCAAGCCAGGTCCAACGCCGCATCTTCACGACTCCAGTTCTTGGAGGTTGCTGCGTCCGTTCCTGAACCTCAGCGCTGGTTATGAAGTAAAACCACACCTTACGAATTTTGACATATATTTTTGTACATTTTTATTAAGCTATAAAAAAATCATACAGCTAGTATATTACATTATTTTTCTAATTATTTCATTACTTATAAACTACTTAACCCATCATCCAATGACAGTTCGAAAGCCTTATAAATGCCTCGATAACCCATATTCGTTTCCAGAGCTTGTCTGTCTCTGTTGCGACACTCAGAAAGCTCATTTTTTAGACTAAAACTTTATGAAAAGATTTTTCAAATCTTAAAAAGCCTCTTCCGTAAATCAAAGTTCGTGAGTTGTCACGGCCTTTAGAATACAGATTGTGTTTTTCTGGGTTATTACGCCGTGTTGGCCAAAACATTTGATATCCATATCTGACAATTATTATCAAAACTTGTATGCGTATACAGTGAAATAGCGCGACGCTTCATACTGTGAAAACTCTCTGTCATCCATTGAGAAAATTGCAAAGCATTTTAGCAGAGATCTTTATGAATTGTAAGTGAGATTCCTACCGAATTATATAAGATACCTACTAAGAAACGTAAACTGAAAATTGTATTTATTATTAATTTATTGATGTACAAATAAATAAAACATAAATCTTTATGTCACTAGTTAAAGCCAATAAATAAATCTTTACTTGATTTATATTTTTTTATTGACATTACTTGGTGGAATTCCATGATTTAAATTATTAATATATAAAGTTAAAAAAAAATACTTGAGTTTGAAGATGCCCGTTACAGGGTGAAAGCGCTAACTGGTCAAAATAAATAAAAGTGGAAGTGTACCAAGTATTTTTTAATTAACTTTAATTAGTTATATATTCATAATTAAATCTTAATTCTCTATTTTTAGACCAGTTATATCTACGAGTCTATGAGTTAGCCATGTAATAAATATATTATTCTATCATACTACTGTATAATACAGTTACATAGAACTGTGTATAATGCGCCTAGTTTCCTATAATACCGACTGACTGTGAAGCGCCTTGTCCTAGGTCGGGACAAGGTCAAATAGGCGAATAGACGAATGGACGAATAGTGCGGTGTGTTTTAATGTGGATAGGGTGAGACAAAACAGTGAGTTCTTTATTACATATTTCAATAAATATTAAAATAGGTTAGTGTTTTTGTTATTCACGATGATTTTATATGCCAAGGCCTATATCTAAAGCCATCCACTGATAACCACATATTTAGTGGAATCTTTTTTATTTTTTGTATTTAAAAATTTACTGAAAATAGCCATTTTCAGTAAATGTTCTCCATCTCCTCCATTCTCCATCAGGTTCTCGGCGTCCTGGTCGTCCACTGTTGACAATTCGTCGGCAGTTTGCGTCAGAGCCGCGGGACGTGGACTTGACTTGGGAGGATGCACGGGAGCTGGCGGCCGATCGCTTGGCCTGGGGGCAGTTTGTGGATTCCATATGCTCCACATAGGGAGCGGATATGGTATTATGATGATGAACTTGAACTTGAGATAGATAGTTGCAGTACCCCATTGTTTGTCATAATTTTATGATACCTATACGCCTCGTGGTTCCCGTGAATCCCGATGTGAGTCAATATGTTTTTTTTTTCAAGTGATTTTAACATGGAAATATTTTATTTAGATTATTATATTTTAGAATTAGATTGTAACACTATTATTACACATTAAGTCCAGTATATCTTGATTGCAGTAATTCTGGAATAATTGTATTTATGGTTTTTTTTTTATTAGCAGAATAAGCTCTTAAAAACTTGTCGCATCCAATACAATAGTGTGCATGTTCCATATTCAAAATACAAAAAATTTAAATTAACGTCCAGACGTCTGATTTGCCAAATTTGAATTCGTAATTACATCAGACAATCAGACATGATTTGCATTTAAACGAAGCCAATCAAAAGCTAATTATTAAAAACAGTACATTAAAAATGTTATTGATTGATTCAAAAATATTATTTCTCTAGCTCGGAGCCAATAAGCCGCATCTCTATAAACGTCGTTTACCAGAAGAAGCGTTTTGGCGATTTTTAGCAACAGTTCGCTGTGTTTTATTTTACAGCAGCGATAAAAAAACAAATAAGTTAGAAAATGCAGAAAACTGCGGCAAAAAATACAAGCGGATTGCACGGTTTCGTGTTTTTATATTTTATTTTTTAGCAAACAGAAAATTTTGTGCAAAAAATTTATTGCGTTTCCTGAAAAATGAAAGCTCTTTCCCTGAAAAGCAATAGCTCTCAGGTACAGATTTATATACATACAACAGACGTACCTAGTTTAAAAAAAAAATCTCACTTATACAAGTTTTATGAAACGTAATTAAAACAAAACATACTACATTTTACCTGCGAATTTAAAATATGTGTTTATGCTAATAACGAGAGCAATTTATTTTCTGACTAAAATGAAGTAAATGTGATTTACACAATACATAAATATATATTATATACAATGAAATTATTACGAAAGATAAGTATTTTTAAGTACCACGCAAAATCCGCAAACTGTATGTGATTCTGGATATAAAATCGAAAACTTTTACTGACGTTTATGATGACAAAGTATACATACATATCATGAATTGAATGTCTGTATAATGTTACATAAGGTACATAAGCCAATGTCACATTGCTAAGCCGGGTTTCAAAAATAATCATGATTAAAGCATTTTCTACAAATCAAATCGATTTGTGGTGATGAATTCTATTAAAATAAGTAACAAAAACTACAATTTGGCATTTGGGACTTAGTTTTTTTGCATAATTTTATAATATGTTTAAGTTCTGTTTTTTTTTGTTACCTAGATTTCATACTTGTGGGCTTCTTCTGTCTTGGGCCCAACGACTTTTACCAACTCGTTGACTCCGACTCCAGCTCAATGTCCCTTAGTCTATGACTTTGACTCGATGACTTTGTATTGTGAGCCTGATAAAAACTGTAATAATTATATTATTCATGAGACTGCGAAGTAAAAATTAACGTGTCTATTTCAGTGTACTGTAAAAGTAAAACAAGTAGCCTCCGTAGCGTAATGACTAAACGCTGGACTCACGATACGGAGGTTCCGGGCTCGATTCCCGATGAGAACACAAAAATAAAAAGTTAATTTTCTCAAAAACCTGGGTGTTTGTGACGTTGTTCCCCTTTGTCATTGGTAGTTTAAAAAAATAATAATTTTAAAATATGCTAACCAAATGACATTGACGAGAATGACTCATTATAATGACTCATTATTCGACTTTTTTACTAGGGATGCTAGGCTATCTGTCATTATGGAGGAGGAGGGACGTCCATTTGGGTGTACACTTCTTTCAGGTGATTGGTGGTCGCATACATAACTCAGAAATTCTGATCCATGTAGGTCTGTTCGTACCTGATAACTATTTTCGACAAAGACAGCATCGATTGTTTTACCTGCCAATATGCAGAACCAACCTGCCAATGGTTATGCCTGTCGGTAGAGCAATCTTGTTACTTAATCGCATCACCTCGGATATCGACATATTTCACGACAGTGGGTCTTCCGTTAGGAAAGCACTTTCTAACTTTTAATTTTTCTTTCTATACTTTTTTATATCATTATACTAGCATAACTATCTATCGTCATGTATAATTTATTATTGTATTGTATTAAGAATGAATTGGATTTTTTCTGTAATAAATAAATAAAAAATATAGGTATGAACTTACGGAGTGATATAAAAGTTAATTTTTTTATGCGTAGAACATATCAGGTCCCAGCTGATATTAACTTAACTGCAATTACTTTAATCTTTAAAGGAGTATGATTACAATGACTTTAGGTCAATGACTGTGTCCCTGAATCAAGTAGGTAAATAAAAGTATTTCATTAAAGCACACACAAAATGGAGAATGATTACGCCAGTCTGGCATGTTGTGTGAAGTGTTCTCGATTCTTCCTAACCTTGGCAGTGCATTGACTGTCAAGACAAAATGGCGAATTGCATTCCAAAATGTTCGAAATTTAAACGTACTGACAGAATGACTTTGGAATAAATACCTATAAATTTGTTGAATCAAATTTTATGACTTTTCAACTATTTTATTCTTAAATATTTAAATAAATGTTATTTAATATTTGTTAAAAACGACTTTTCTATGTGCAACAGTTTCAAGACCTAACCTGTTAGGACAAATATACAAAACTATCATCATTTTCATTATACCATATCACCATAATACTATCATCAAGTTATGTAAAGTATGTGGATTCCACAAACTGCTTCTAAGCTAAGTGATCGATCCCACTTAGTAACTAACTAATAAACTAACTAACCATCACGCCATTTCTCCGTAGGGGTAGGCAGAGAGGATAGAACGCCATACCACTCTGTCCTGACAGGCTTCCTTTGCTTCCTCTACATTCATACATCTTCTCATGCACTTACGCCGGTTATTCCGACTTTTCACGTGTCCACTTTCAAGTACTTGTCGTACTTGGTCATGCCATGTCTTTCTCGGCCTTCCTCGGCTTCTACATCCAGGCACACTTGCATTTAAACTTCTTTGCCGTTCTTTCATCACTCATTCGCTCCACATGACCAAACCATTGAAAATTTTGTCGATAATGCTTATTTCAGCCTTGCACTCTGCTCTAATTTCGACATTTGGACATTTATCATACCCACTTAGTATAATATTATATCACATTTGAATGTTATCGTAGTTGATGTCCTGACGAAGAGACGGTCACGTCCGAAGCGTTTGTAAGTGTTTACATACAAAATATTAACTACCGCTACTACTTTCCCTTATCCGCACCCAATGGTGCATATGGCAATGCATTGATACACCAAGTGCGGTGAAACTTGATCATTTGTTGCATGAAGGCAAGGTGACCAGTCTTACGCTTCAGCGCCAGTCCAAGGTATCACAAATATGAACTATTGAAATGCAGTATTATGGTTATGACAGCCAGATATCTGTTAAGTATTTCCATTCTCCGTGACCTTGACAGTTGGCAGTGCATTGACAGCCGACACAAAATGGCGGCCAGCGACTCTACATAGACTCTGGATAAAGTAACAATGGTGGCGCTATGTGTCCTTTATGGATTCCAGGGCCGAACTGCCCGAATTCGATATGAAATCTAAAGTCCAATGGAATTAAACTAAAATTTTCTGTGATTACAGAAAAATAAAACAAATAATCACAAGAACATCGGTGCAATCCGTTTATAAATCGGATAGTTAATAACAGAGATATAATCATTTAAAGTTTGATTGGTGACGTCACCATAATGTGGAATAAAAACTATAATGTGGAATAAAAACTATAAATAGTTGTATCTCACTTATTAATTATCCGATTTAAAAATGGATTGCACAGATGGTTTTGAAATTTATCGTTTAATTTTTCAACTCACAAAAATATTCTTGCCAAATTTTAAAATAAAAAACATTATAAACAACATTTTGAGTGTGTCCAAATACTTGTAGACAAAAACTGTGAAGCGTCGCGCCATTTTTATCAAATTAGTATTTGAAATGGGGAATGTTGTAATACATCAAGTAGCCACTTAACCCAGCCAATGACAGGTCATAAGCCCTTTAAACGCCTAGATATCCATATTCCCTTCCAAATTTCTCGTCTCTGTTGAGATGTCAAATTGTAAAAAAATTAATTTTTTAAATATTTAGTAGTGATAGCAAAAACATAATAGAAGATTATGTATGTATATTAAACATGTTTAACTCGTCATATTTCGCGTATTTTTATTCGAAGGACGATCAAATCGCAGACCAGTTTAATAACTGTTTTTAGGTAAAAATTCAATAGAAGTAATACTTAAAAAAAATACAATTCTTATTAAAATTAACACCAACATCATAATTTTCAGATAGTGTAAACTCAAGACGGGATCTAAACTTCTTCGGTATAAGCCTATCAAGATTTGAACATTCACTAAAGTAGACCCGATCTTTTCTTGAGTGTGTCCACATTTTTATTACACTTATTTTTACTGCTTATCCCTATTATTCTTATCTTTGTATTTCAAATGGACTTTTTCGTAAATATAAACAAATAAATACCGAGTGCTGCCCATGTATGCAATAATTGGAATAATTTATAACAGGCGGGTGACAATGGCGTCCTAAGTTTCAGTTTTGATCCTTGCACGATCCATCGCATGTCCTTTATAATAATTTTGATTGCATCTAATTACAGTCTGCTATTGATGACTCTGCGTGTCTGAATTGTCAATATGGAGTACGATCATATTATGTTACAAAGATGACGAACAATTAATTAATATGTTAATTTTTGTACGGGAGAAGAGTGAAGAAAGTTTTTTAGTGAACATAAAAAAACGTTTAAAATTTTTGCTACTTAAAAAAAAAAATAAAAGTTCGTATTGGATATAATATACGAGTTGAAAATGAAAAAATTAAAATTTAAATCTTGAGTTTTTTGGCATTAAATAATAGTTAAAATTACATTCTTTTCCGATTTTAAATTTTATAAATTATATAAAAAAAAAAAATTTCAATGAAAGTTTTCAATTGAAGTTTAAATGCAAGTTTGCCTGGATGTAGAAGCCGAGGAAGCCGAGAAAGACATGGCATGACCAAGTACAACAATTTCTTGAAAGTGGCCATGTGAAAAGCCGGAATGATCGGCGTATGTGCATGAGAAGATGTACGAATGTAGAGGAAGCAAAGGAAGTATGTCAGGACAGAGTGGTATCCTGCGTTCTATCTCTCTCTGCCTACCCCTACCGGAAAATGGCGTGATGGTTAGTTAGTTAGTTACTATTAAAGAATTAAGGTTTTTAAAAAGCATTTTTGAAAATGCACGATTTTTTTTTTCTAAATCAATTTTTAAATTTGGGTAGGTACGATTCTAAAAAGTTAGTTCATTTCAAATCCGCTTCGCAATCGTTTTTTTTTATGCTACGTAATTGTGCATGAAGTTATAAATAAATAAATATTTATAGATTCCGTCAGAATTGACCTAGCAATCCAAAATTTTACAAAAACTAAACTAAATTTAACGTCCAGAAATATTTTTATTTTTTTATGAGAATGTAAGGTAAATAGATTTGACATAATCGATTTTAAAGTAATTAAAAGTTAAAAACGCAACTGTCAAGATGCTCTATCGCTATAAATATAAATAATTATTGTTATAATTGCATTGAACTTGAAAATAAATTGTGCTTGTTAATTTTAGTATTAATTACCCCTCTAGGGTGCAAATACTAATTACTACTTCGACTATAACTACTAAAGTGCTATAGCCGGTCATTTTCAATTTTTTTATACTGTAATATTTAAAATATTAACTAGGTATGTCTTTTGACAATGTTCATAAATAGTTTATGACTGCATTAAACAAAAACTAAGTTATTGAATAAACAGATACAACTAGTACTAGGTACTACCTTCCTTTGTCCGCACCCAATGGTGCATAGGGCACTTCATTGGTACACCAAGTGCAGTAAAACTTTATAATACTTTACTTGAACAAGATTGATGGGCGGTCTTACGCTTCAGTGCCAGTCCTACGTATCACATTTGAAACATTTACTGACCTCCATCGGGAATCGAACCCGCGACCTCATGCATGGCAGCCAAAACGCGCTTAAGGCAGACAAGCTCTTTATAATACACCGTGTTCCACAATGAGACCGCGAAACTCCGGAGGGTGATTGTTCATGGTATTCTGAGAAAAAAATCCTTATAAAATTTTTTGATCCGGGCATTTCCAATAATTAATTTTAAAAAAGTATTCATAAAAAGCGACGAGTGTAATACTGGCTTCTGTTTGAAGTGCTAGCGCGGCGGGGTGGCGGTGGGCGGGGAGGAGTGGGGGTCCGCTCTGGTACGCCTTGTACGGACATTCAAAATTCGAATTTCATATCTGAATCTTTAGTTTAAGTTTCAAAAATATGTGATTTCTTCGCGCTTATTGGTGCAGGTCACGTGGTGTGAGCCAGTTCAAAAATTGACGGTATTACAAGCGTGAATTTTTTATTCATATTTTAATAATTTTTTTAAGAAATTAGAATTGAGTTTTTTGAAAAACTTTATTAAGATTTTTTTCTCAGAATATCATGAATAATCACCCTCTGGAGTTTCGCGGTCTCATCGTGGGACACGGTGTATACATTATATATTTTTCTTTTAAATTATATAATAGTGTCTTGTGAGCTCTCGTGCTGTCAGAGTCATTAAGTATCTATCAACTGGGACCAGAATAAATTGTATTTTTAACATAGCTCAGACGAATTTCACAATTATGAATTTAAACGTTTGCACACGTGGAGAAAAATGGATTGATGATAATAGAATCGCCTGCTCTGTGGTGCATCTCTGCATCAGTCACTTCTCTGATTGGAAGGACCATTGGGTCTGACGTATTAAGAAAAGAAGAAGAAGACTTCCAGCTTTAGTATAGTCGTCTTATTATTTTTATTATATTTTTATTTTCTTTATTATATTTACTTAGTACTCTACAATTTTTACATAGACTAATATTATAACATTACACTTCCTAACTATATTCTTATCCTACCATTATACATTTTGCAATTTAGCCATAATATAATACCTACACTAATATTTTTCACACATATATTTTTTACATTTAACCCAAAATAACTTTAAATTTTGTTCATTTCTTATTTCATCTGGAATCTCCTCATATATTTAAACGCCCTTATACATTAGACAATTCTGTGACATGGTTTTTCTTTTCTTTTCTAATTTTATATTTTTTGAACCTCTTGTTGCACATTTATTAAAAAAGTCATTGATTTTTAATTGAAAGAATACCCCAATTGACATATTGATGTTTTTATTGGCAATAAATGGATTTATTGACACAGTAATAACAAGGCAATATGCGGAATAGCACACACTTCGACATCTCCGTTCTCAGTCGGTCAGGCAGAGGTTGCTCAGTCATTGACTGGGCCTCAGATGAGTGAACCGCTGTTTTTGCAGAACTATTTAGAGTTTTATCATGCGCCAGTCTACAGACATGCGGCTGTTAATCAACTCCCATAGTTATTTACATAGTATAGTGGAAGCGCTTTTGGCTACGATTTTTGTATTAATATTTCATGTGTTATACCTTAGAGAAGCGCATGGCTGATCATCTTACCTTCATGTATTAAAATGATCAATATACACTGCATTTGGTATACCGATACAGTGCCTTATGCACCGTCGGGTGCGGACAAGAGAAAGTAGCAGTAGTAGTGGTTATTTACAAATACATTGAAAATAAACAAAAATCCACAAAAAGCATAGCCTGTTCTTGAAATTGCCAATAAAATGTTAATGCCATAAGTAAAATTTTCTCTCAATAGGGTTCTTCCCGATAGCATGAATATCCTTGAAAACGCTTTAAATATTTGAAGTATATTTTAACAATTCCAACGATATAAAACACAATGATCAAAAATTTTGTTTTCATTTATAAATTTATGTTTTAAAAACACGAAATTACGAGTGACTTTTAACGCCAGTTATTGGCTGATGACATCATACCCGTCCACCGTGGAAGGCGTGCAATTTGAAAAAGCGCTATTTCAAACCGCGCTAAAAAATTCATATGACATCGTAAAAAAAAATAAAAAATTCCCTTGATATTGTAATTTTTCAATCTTTTTTTTGAAATAATAATTTGCAAAAATTTATTTAAAAAAAAAATTGCAAATTACTAAATGTTCTCGAAAATTATGGGTCAAAAAAAAAAATCTACAAAATCGACTCCAAATATGACGTAGATTCACCGCTTGTACTTCGAGTTTTTTTACACCATGCAATTTTTTTTTGTCTTTTTTAAGCACCCTGTATTTGGAGTCTGTGGCGTTCCCAAATATCGCGGGTCGAACAGGACGGACAATAACCTGCCCTAAACCCGCCACTACGTAACAGGCCCAAGACAACAAAGGAATCGCTCTGTTTCGGGCGCAACGAGAATATCGGAGGAATTCTGCGATCTGTGCCAGTATTTTTTCAAACCGCCTCGTTTCGAGAACTCCCGCCCTGGCCCCTCTCGCCTTGGCGGAAAATTGGGATGACGACATAGGTGATGAGTTTTTTGAAATGGGGATATTTCCGATTTTTTTTTTTACTTAAAAAAATTGATTGAAAAATTACAATATCAATGGAATTTTTTTTACGATGTCACACGAATTTTCTAGCGCGGTTTAAAATAGCGCTTTTTCAAATCACAATTTGACATCTCATCAGAGACGAGAAATTTGGAAGGGAATATGGATATCTAGGCGTTTACAGGGCTTATGACCTGTCATTGGCTGGGTTAAGTGGCCACTTGATGTATTACAACATTTCCCATTTCACCTAGTATTTGATATCCATATCACACCAATATACAGTAAAAATGGCGCGACGCTTCACATGTAAACTCTCTGTCATCCATTGAGAAAATTGCTAAGCATTTTAGCAGAAACCTTTATGATCGCAAGTTTTTGTCTACAAGTATTTGGACACACTCAAAATGTTTATTTTTAAATCGCTCGCAAAATCCTCCATTTGGCGCGCATGGTGTGTGACGTCACAGCAATATAGGTGCTTACTACGGAATGAATTTCACGCCTTTCACGGTGGACGGGTATGACGTCATTAGCCAATAACGGGCGTTAAAAATCATTCGTATCATAAATTTATTAATAAAAACTAAATTTTTTGAGTATTGTGTTTTATATCGTTGGAATTGTAAAAATATAGGATAAAAGTAGATTGAATGCAGTTGAAATCCGATCTCTCAGGCTAAAACTATGTATGATAGGTACACTAATGTTGAAATTAGAGCAGAATGCAAGGCTGAGATAAGCATTATCGACAAAATTAAGAAAGGTCTTTTACGTTGGTTCGGTCATGTAGAGCGAATGGTGATGAAAGAACGGCTAAAAAAATATACGATGCGACTGTGCCTGGATGTAGAAGTCGAGGAAGGCCGAGAAAGACATGGCATGATCCAGTCAAACAAGTGGGCATGTAAGAAGTCGGAATAATCGACGTGCGTGCATGAGAAGATGTAGAAATGTAGAGGAAGTAAGAGAAGTATGCCAGGACAGAGTGGTGTGGCGTTCTATCCTCTCTGCCTACCACTTCGGGAAATGGCGTGATGGTAAGTTAGTTAGTGAGTTAGGTTGTACTATAATATTAATAGGGAGGGAAATAAACGAAGATGTTTGATTAATTTTAACTAATCAAAGAAAACGATTTATGACGAATAAAAAAGTATTTGAATATCGTATCCCATATAAATTTGTATGCAATGCCGTCAAATTAATTTTAATATTTAATATGTGACAATTAAATTTTAATGCTTTAAATTAAAAAAATTAAAATAACCCCCTGAACACTTTTTTTTTTATTTTTTGTACTTAAAACTAGTGGGAAATAATAATGCAAGAAAGTAAAATTCAAAGTGACATAAAATAAGATTACGAAATAGCATTGTAATGAAGAGTTTCAACTACATCAGCGTTTATTCATTCAATATTTTGATACTTGCAAATCAATTCAGCATAAAATTTCTGTTATACATTTGAAATATTTTTCTTTGTTCTAGAACAGTTTTTTCCTTATTTTAAATTATATTTAATTTACTAGATCTACTCGGAAACCGATGAGCCAAGGTTACAACAGGGCCGAACTAGAGATATAATAAAATATACACAAATATTTTTTGTTATAAAAAATTGGTACACAACCTGTATCCAACATCGCACCTTTGCATTTTTTTGCCAACATTAGTAACCGCTTTTATGATTCTTCTTATTTCTTTAATATTTCATATGTGATACCTTGGACTGGCGTAGAAGCGAAAGACTGATCATCTTGCCTTCATGTAACAAATGATCCAGATTCACTGCACTTGGTGTACCAATGCAGTGCCTTATGCACCATTGGGTGCGGATAGTAGTATTATTTTCCATTAAAAAAATAATTATCAAACATTTTAGGTTTTTATTTAACAAATCAAAAAAAAAAGATAAAATACAATTGCAATGTGCATTTATAAAACGAGATTTTGAGACTAAATCGACGGTCCCAACGTATCCTGTCGATCTGAAAAAAGGCAATTTTCGTTTTATTGTTTTAAACTGTCCAATTTACATAATATTTTAGGTATTAAAAAAAAATGCGATCTCTCAGGCGAATGTGTGGTAAAACTATGTATGATAGGTGCACTTATGTTGAAATTAGAGCAGAATGCAAGGCTGAGATAAGCATTATCGACAAAACTAAGAAAGGTCTTTTCGTTGGTTCGGTCATGTAGAGCGAAAGGGGGATAAAAGAACGGCTAAAAAAATATATGATGCGACAGTGCCTGGATGTCGAAGTCGAGGAAGGCCGAGAAAGACATGGCATGATCAAGTAAAACATGTGCTTGAAAGCGTGCGTGCATGAGAAGATGTATGAATGTGGAGGAAGCAAGAGAAGTATGCCAGGACAGAGTGGTGTGGCGTTCTATCCTCTTTGCCTAATCCTTCGGGGAAATGGCGTGATGGTTAGTTAGTTAGTTAGTAAAAAAAAATTCCTCTTAAATTTTGGGGGTTTTTTGAATGGAACATATTTTTTTATTTTTTTGAGCACCTGAAAATATTATGTAAATTGGACAGTTTAAAACAATAAAACAAAAATCGCATTTTTGCAGATTCGACAGTATACGTTGGGACCGTCGAAATAAGGTTAAATAAAGACTAAAAAACATGACCTATGCGTCATTAGATACGTAAGGTAAAGCGAAACTAAGAAATGATGATTTTGTTTTTACATTTTTATGTTATTTTTTATGGCTTTGTTTATATGCAGGTCAGTGTATTTCGGCCATACATTTTACGGGGGCGTTCTGCGGTGATGTATGGGCGTACAGTCCGGGCCCGCAATATTTGATGCAACGGCCCCTAGGTCACCTTGGCTGACTGTGGGTCATCGTTCACATACTCAAACACGACTGCAATTTGAATTTCGAACGGAAAAATGCATTCTTTGTTCGCTGGCGCTCTCGTAATAAATTTGAATTATTAAAAAAGCGAAAAAATTTGGGGTTAGTTGAAGAAAGGGAATTTTTCACCAACGAATAATGTACATTATTGTTTAAACTTACGTCAATATATTTTGTTCAATTTTGGTCGTTTTCTTTTAAAAGTTTTTGTACCTGATTTAAAGTGGAGTAATGAATAGCACGTTGGACTATCATACATAGGCCGTGGGTTAGATCGCCGCCCGAGGTCAATATGGAATTAATTGATTGACTTGGCATTTACTTACATACGAGAATTCCATATAATAATAAAATATTTAAATGAAAATAGATTTTAGGTAAAAAAAAAATTGTGACTATTTTTGAACATTGTTAGGACAATGCCCACAGTTTGATAATCCTCTAACAAGGCGAAACAATTGTCACAAAAAAAATTAGAATCTAAAATTAAGGTTGATTTAAATTAATGCTTATTTCTAGATGGATGTATGTGACTTTCGAAAATTGGGTAGATGTAGGTAGCTGTTTACTACTTCTCTCCCTAATCCGAGCCCAATGGCTATATGAAGATAAAATAATCAGATCAAGAACCTTTTAAAAAAACATAATTTTCCAAAAAGTTCGCGTACGTTGTTCTACCGATTATATTTATGTAGTTCGATATATGCGAAAAAAAACTCGTAGTACAACCCGATAACTGGTGAATCTACATCATATTTGGAGTCGAATGTGTAATATGACTTTTGAATCTAGGCTAAAAATTTGTTTTTTTCTTTTCATAAAAGCTTTCAGATGTACCGCAAATTAAGTAAAATTGAGCGAATTTTTATTAAAATGCGTTTTTTAATCTGTGTTCTTTGTGAATAGTATTAATTTGACTAAATACAAGATATTTGAAAACAATTTTCAAAAATTTATCTAAAATAAAATCAACAACTTCGTACGCAATTTTCTCGAAAACTGCGGGCCAGATCAAAAAATTTTATTCTACAAAATCGACTACTAATATTATGTAGATTCACTGGTTTCCCGCTTGTACATTGAGTTTTGTTACACCGTGTATATACATTTGTAATAACAGCCTCCACTCGTTTGCGAGTGATTTTGGTAGTTCGATATTTAGACACTTAGATTATTACGAACGTTTTAATATTTCGAAAAATTTTGGTAGTTGGATATTTAGAAACTTGGATTTTTACGAATCAGAATGCCTTAAAATTTTGATCCGATGGGAGCCGAATCACGAGTACCTAATTTAATTCGTGGTAATTTTGAAATCTTTCCACACAAAACACGTCATAACATGATTACCTAAACTAGCAGCATCACTTATTTATCTGTTCCAGGGAACACAGACTAAATTACTTATGGGAATATTTTTACTCTACGCGTCCCATCCCAGTTATATAAATATGAATCATAGAAATAAATTATCCTTACATATATTTGTAAATATAAACAGAAGATTCTGGATGGTTCATAGACGTCATTCTGTTTATATTCCGAGAAATTTGCATAAATTATGTTATCATTAAAATCTCTAAAGATTCAGTATTTTATATTATTTAAATATGATTTTAAAAGAAATCATTTCATTTGTGATACCTTGGGCTGGCACTGAAGCTCTGCACTGAGACACTTATTTAAAACCATCGATTATGTGAAATAACCGATAAAATTTGCATAGCGTATTCCGGCAAAAACTCTTCATTCGTCAATCCATCGATTATTTTGTCCATCAATCCAATATCAAAATAAACGTTCATGAATTATTCGATTATCAAAATAACCTTAAATAAATTTGCTTATGTTACCCCCCCCCCCCCCCCTCATTTTCTTGAAATCGTTAATTTTATAATTCTTAAAATAATAACGAACCTCTAGTTTTATATAAATATTTCTCCTTAACTTTAATTTTGACTTATCAAATAAAACCCTGTGATATTATGTTAATAAAAATTAGTATAAAACCACTCACCGACTTTTCTGTCTACCGGTTTCGAGACGTAACCCGTCTCTTTGTCAGGACAACCACACTACACCAACATGCAAATACCAGTACACACCTTCACCATAGTAGATTTACAAAAATATAAAATCGACATGCAGATGAGACACATGCTTCCACCAAGGGTTAATGATTTATGAAGTTAATATTTCAAAAGGATTAACAATTGGAAATGGCAATTGGAATTGTCCTGACGAAGAGACGGGGTACGTCTCGAAACCGGTAGACAGAAAAGTCGGTGAGTGGTTTTATACAAATTTTTATTAACATTTTATTAACTTAATATTAAAATGTTGGACCACAAAGTTAATGCTTTGAATATTAATAATATAATACCCTGTAAAAATTTTATTCTAAATATGGAATCTCAGCTGGTCCATTTATTTATGTTAATTAATTTCGTCTACTGTATGTTTCCTGAATAAATGAAAATTAAAGCCGATTATACCCATCACTCATCACTCATATTTCGTGTCGGGAGTTAAAAATAACATTTGAACCGAAAGAGTTTATCTACATTATTACGTATTATGATTCACCTTCTGGGGCAAACTATTGTTACTCACGCGTAACTTTGACTTGGTCATACTAGAATGATGAGGAAAAGTTTCACATTGTATAATACGCTGTTTCATAACGGGCGCCGCGACGCCGCTGTTGAGTAGACGCCTAATCATAAACTAGCGTCCTTAAATTTGAAACAATCGCCAGGTGACAAACTAACGATAGTAAAAATATATTTGCAATATTGTAAATTAACAATTTAATTCTTATGATAAGTATTTTCTTATTTAAAAACAACGTTTTAAGTGTGCCCAAATATTGTAGAGAAAAAACTGGATTTTGTCCATTACGGTCTAACATTAATATAATAATTGAAAATGTTGTTTATAAAAAATATCTAATAAAAGTTATAAGCATAACAAATTGAAGAGTCATCTTCAGGCGTTTCCTAGTAGGTGATATAATTTGGTAAGAATCTCACTTACAATCACAAAGGATTCTGCTAAAATGCTTGGCAATTTTCTCATTGGATGGAAGAGAGTTTTCACATGTGAAGCGTCGCGCCATTTCACTGTATATAATTTACAAGTTCTGATAATTGGCAGTTGTGGATATCAAGTACTAGCCAAAATAATAAATGTTGTAATACCTACATCAAGAGGCTATTTAACGAAGCCAACGACAGGTCAGAAGCCCTGTAAACGCCTAGATGTCAATTGTATTTTTTCTTATTTAATTTCATATTTATTTGAAAAATCAGCAGACAATAATAACACATCAGTCGATGTAATCAAATTGGATGAAATAAGTTTTTAGATTTTGAAATATAATTTTTGACGATTCCAGAGAATATACATAAACACGGCTATTAAAGAATAGCCAATATTTGTATTTCGGTGGTATTTTCGAATTAATTCATTCATTCCCTTATCCGCACCTGATTGTGCATAGGCCACTGCACAGGTATTAGTTACCAGCGCAGTGTACTTTGACCATTTTATTCTCTGAAGGTAAGATGATCAGTCTTACGCTTCAGTGTCAGTCTTAGGTATCATTCATGAAATATTCATGTAAAAAACACATTTTCAACTAATCAAATAGTCGGAAATAGCTGTGCTAGGAAGTAGGAACAAAGTTGTGGTGGATTGGGATTTGAACCTTATGATTTCAATCTGGAGTCCAGGATCCTAATTATTTATTTTCTAGTTATTTATTTTGTCTTGGCATGGAAAAGCCTAATTAAAGAATCCTTATAACATTATAACCTACAATATTGTATTCTTCGCGTGTTCTCAAAAAATTAAATTCTTTTTTTGCAAAACGTTTTAAGAAGATTGACACAACATGTCGTATCATTCAAAAATGAAAGTTTCAAAAAAGAGTACCTACTGCATTATCGTTCCATATCCGCAACGTATGTGGAGCATATGGATTCGACAAACTGCCTCCAAGCTGAACCATCGGCTGTCAGTTCCTACGCATCTTCCCAAGTCAAAGAATATAAAAAGGAAACTTGTCAGACAGTAGTTTTACATTAAGTGAAATGATATAAAAAATTCAATTGGATCCCTCGTTTTAAAAAAAGCTGTAAAATATAAAAAAATCGTGTTTTTTTAAATATTTTTTGATTTTAATTTTTTATTTATTTGTTTGTACATATACGAGTATATAAGGTTGAATTCCCGCTAAACTGCTAAACAGTTTTAAAACAGGGATTTGCTCTCTATAACATTATGAAATTATCGTTTCTCTGCATACATACATAACCCTTTAAACACATTTGTTTTACTAAATACATTAAATACTGTTATTTTCACTGAGAGCCTTTTTTCTTGTTTAAAAATCACGTGGAAATTTGTTAAATTACTATATTTTCTTGTGAAAGGCGAAATTTTACATTTTTACGCCGAATATAATTTTTTCCGTGTTTTTGATGGAATAACAATGTTGTGTCTAGAACGCACAATTCCTTCTAGAACCTAGTGTCAATATTATGATTATCAGAAAAATAAGATATAATTATATAACACCTCAGGTAAACAAAAATATTATTGTCAGAATATCCGCCGCGCATAACAAGATACGTCATCGATTTTTACTATTCGTAATAACTTTTACGCAATACTTACTCATTGTAATTTTCGGAAAATCGAGTCGGCAATTATGATTCATTGGATTGAAATCGTTTCTGAGAATCTGGAAAAAAAATCGTAGAGCCTCCCGGCCCACGCGTGTGTCTCACGCCGCAGCCGGCGCAAGAATGAGTATCACGTTATGTTGCTATAGTTATGTTTGTGGAGTGTGGAGATGTCGCAATAAAACGGTGAACGAGGCAGTGCGCAGTCGGTTGTGCGCAAAGCAAATGAAGAGAGTATGGTCAGGTCTAGACGTTTAGCGTACTCCAAGGTACGGTTCACACGGCGAGGTCGAACAGAAAGTATCGATGTAAGTATGCCCCATTGGGCGCCAAAATAATCAGACAACTTACTGTATTGAAATTTAATTACAAACTAGTTATGTTATGCCTGTGTTAACAAAATTTAATCATTATGGTATAAATACCAATTACCATCAAATGGACTAAATCCCTAATTAATTGTAATAAACCTACTTAGATGAAAAACTTATTCAAAGTAAGCAGTACAAGTAAATGGTTTATTATGCATTAATGCCAAGCAACACTTTGCTAATATGGTCGATAAATTAAAAAATACCTGTATCCATCTAATATTTTATGACACTAACTAATAGGATTCGTTTCTTAATTTTCACGGTACATGCAAAAACCCAAAAAAATACTCCTAAAATCAAACATGTTTGCATTGAAACTAATTTTTATTTAAACATCTATTTTTATTTTATTTTTTAAATAATACTTATATGAAATATAAGTAGGATATGGACATTACTTACAAACATAATTTTTATATTCTTCTTCTTTCGCTTTGTTCGCTCCTATACGGAACACGATGTGGGCATGACTAGATTTTAACATGTAGGAATTTTAAAATGCAATACGTTTTAAATCAATTAAAAATTATTGAGAAATTAATTCATATGGATATTATGTACTTCATTACTAAAAGTTCATTTATTTATTTATATATTTTACCACCTTAACAGGCCAGGAGGCCCAATTACAGAGGTGAACGATGTCACAAACCCTCAGACTTGAGAAAAACCACTTTTTTATTTTTGTGTTCTCACCAGGAATTGAACCCGGAACTTCCGTATCGTGAGTCTAGTGTCTTAGCCATTGTACTACAGAGGTCGCCGATATTTTTATAAATAAATTTGTGCAAGTTGAAATTACATGTATTTTTTATAGTGAACCTCTGGCTGCATCAGCCCCGCCGCCTAATCTCATCATGTGTTAAAGCCCTGGAAAACATTTCCATGCACGTTTTCTTTGCGGCCACGCCAGACCGTGCCGATTATCGCCCAGTCTCGTTTTGAATTTCGAACATTGCGGTCGTCCTATAGCCAGCCGTTCTGAAAACAAAACAGTAATAAAACAGTTCGACGTTCGGTAGACCTCGAAACTGCTACGAGCATTTTAGTCTCTCGCTAGACGCTGCCGAGTACAGACGTCCCGTCAATTGCCTTCAGACTCTGCGTCAGTGTTTACAAAAGTTACCCAGTGTAATTTCCCAGTTGGAACCTTATGAATTTTCTGCGTTTGTGCAAAAAATAACATTGAAAAATATTTGGTGTTTTCATCAGTGAAAAAACAGAGCAACGTTTTTTGGATTATTGTGCAGAAATTGTGACAACTTTTTAAAAGTGGATTTTCGCAAATTTCGAAAATACTGTGACATTGTTTTTATATTTATACAGTGTGAACTTCAATACTAACGCAACATTTTTCATAGATTTTTGGAGTTTTTGTGCGATTGTTTCAATTGTATTTTTGAAATAGTCGAACTTTTGTGGAAATTGTGACAATATTTTTGGATTTTGTGAGCAGTGACAATACGTCGCTTTTTCCTGAACTTTCGATTTTGGATTTCTACTTTTAGCGGTATGCCCGCTAATCTTGCGAACAATTTGAATGTTGGAGAGTTTTGAAGATTTGGAATACCGTTGCTTAGGAGACGAGGTAAGAACATTTAAAAATAAATAAATAATCTTTAAGAAAACGATGCGATATCTTCATTGAATAGCATTTGTTAAAAACGTAAACTGCTTAGATTTTTACAAGTAAGTCGTATTTTTAGTTTGAATTTATCTTTACAATTATGTATTTATGGCAAAATTATTTAAATACCGTATAATTAAACGTGAATCATATCTACTTATATATCTATTTCTCAGTATCCGCGATTTGTTTTTAAATCATTTATCCTCATGTTAACAAAAGAATCTATGAGAAACGTAAATATTCAAGTTGATTAAATAATTATAAACCTTTTTTCTTAAAATTTATCTAAGGCAGAATAAAAACATTGATGCATTTCTTCAAGATTCTAGAAATTTCTCTGTAATATAATCAATAATAGCACAGTATTATTGTCAAAAATATTTGTGAAAATTATAAATATTTAAATTGAAAATATTTTGATTTTCAAACAAGTAAAAATAGTGTACGTTCCATATTTTTATTACAAGTTCAAAAATGAAGAGATACGCAAAACTCATAATATAATAATGCATTGCTTACATATTTATATTTGTTAAATATTTTTTATTCTACCTACCTACCTATATTTCTGACCTTTCGAAAGCGACGTTTTCAGTCAAAAACAAGATGTAATAATTTCGATTTCTTTTATTGGTATAATTTTTTAATTTCAAACAAAATATGTTAAAAAACATAGTAACTTTTCAACTTTACGCTACGACGCGACGCGCTTTTGGGTTTTTTCAGTCGTAACTTTCAGGAATTTATGAAACTTTCAGGCACTGAAAGTTTAAGCTTTAAAATATACGTAAATAAAAAAAGATACAGGCATTAATTATTATGTTTAGGTAAAATTGTACTAAAAATACATTTACGATTGTTATTTACATCCAACATCCAAAGATGTCACTTTTACAACATTATTATTTTTAAATATATTTAATTCAACCTTTTTGTTGCACACACTTTGTTTAACAAATGAAATTCTAAGATCGTTTTCTTTGTTCTCTACCATGATTGTGAATTTATAAATTTAAAACAAAGAAACTCGTTTAACTTATTTAAAATGTGCTTTAACTGGCATTGTTTTCAATATATTATCCTGATAATAATTTGGTCATCAGTTAAAATATTATATTGATTGTTCCCAGAACTACACTAAATGACTTTCAAAATTTTGTATCACAAAAAAATATTTGCTATCGTAAATTTACTAAGAAAATGATCTAAATCATTCTTAGTCGAAAAAATTACTTGGCAAAAAAATGACGAATTATTCGACAACGAATCGTTTATCTGACTTGCGCGCCTTGCGCGCGCCTTGCGCCTTGACTGACTGAGCGCCCTTGAGGTATATTTATACGAAAACGGCGCTATATAAATTATCCATAATAATAATAACCAAGAATACACATTTACAAGTTTCATGTTCATTAATTCGTTAATAATTAAGTATTATTTTTGACACAATTACTAATAAATTGACAGGAATGATTGTTATTCATTAAATGAACTGTGTAATATTGTAATACAGCCAAAAGCTCTATAAATGCCATATTTCCTTCCAAAGCTTATTCGTTTCTTTTTAAATATCAGTAAATTGTACCTATCATTTTTTTCTGAATTTTAAGAGTTGATTTTAAATTATGCGATGTGTTGAACTATAAACGTCGTTAATATTGTACAGCGGCCTTGTCGTGATTAATAGCGTAGGTAAATGGCACTCCGCTAATTTTCCAACAAATAAGTAAATGCATGAAAAGCGTAAGATACTAGTCATCATCTAAATACCAGAAGTACAATATAATGTCACCTGTTCGTTTGAAGCATCACATAATATACCCGTTTTCCCCGTTGTCACAATGGCATTGTGTTCTTCTGAGGAAACGTGAAATTTCGGGAATTACGAATAACATTTCCCGACCCAACTTTTCCGAAGGACGCCCCCTGTACACTTCCCCGTACGCAGCGCAGAATCATAATTTATTCTTAAAAACGGATAAATTCCCAGAATCCATCATAATTAATCTGAAAACGGATTGATTCGCCGAATTATTGTGATTTGAATGCTAACTTCTTTGTTTTAGGAATGTATACTTTTTTCCTCATACGTTTTGACAACAATAATAATAATAGGTACATGAACCACATCTACATTTATTCATATTTATAGTTTCTGTTATGCGCACAAATTGGTGCATAGGGCACTGCATCTTTACATAAAATTCAGTGTATCTTGATCGATTTATGATGACGAGTCAGCGCTAGTCCGAATATGAAATATAAATGTGCAATATTAAGTACATCTGCAGTACATCAATAGTTGGTAATACATATTATCAATATCGTTATAAAGCATGTAGGTACATAAAACTAAGTCATGTTTACATAAAGTGACCAGTACCAGTGCTCTGTGCACCGTTGGATACGGATAAGGGAAAGTAGTAGTGGTAGTACATTTATGATGACATTGTGTTCATAAACATTGGGGAAGAAGATTGCTCAATTAGCCTACACAATTTTCGTGCAATCTCGACTACATTTGTTGCATTTGATGACGTATTTAAGCATCGTAATTTTCAATTAATTACAGCCGTTCAAAACAATGTCTCTGCGTAAATCCCAAAATTTGTCATGCACGTTATCTGTCCTTTTCCAACAAACGCCGTCCTAGATCTTCCTTCCTTTGCGCGCGCCGCCAGTGGCGGCCTTGCGCTTCCGGCACGGGCAGGGTATTTATACATTATAATAAAAATAAATTGAATTGTTTATTATCAACATCTTCCTTGGCTACGCGGAAATAAACTGCACAGGAAATGACATTGTGTTAACTATTACGTGCCACTGATCGCCCAAGGTTCGAAAAATTAACATTATCTGTAGCCATTACGAATGTTTACATTAAATAATTATTTTCTTTAAAGGGACTATGTACAGGAAGTATGCATAATATCAAATTGATACGTAACATTATTGAAAGACAACGTGTAGCAACTGTTATAAGTTATAATCGATTGCGAAAGGCGCTGGGATTACAAGAATTATGTAAATAATAATATTATAATTATGTCAATTATCAGCAGCAATTAATGTCAACAATCTGATTTCATCTGAATTTATTTCTTTATTTCTTTTAACCACTACTTCTACTTTCCCTCACCTATACCAATTGATGCATAGGGCACTGCATTGAAACGCTAAGCACAATGAATCTTGATAATTTGTTAAGGCAATATAATCAGTCTTACGCTTCGGCGTAAGAATGTTTTTGCACTATTTTAATCATAATCTTCTTTCATATACCACTATTGTATACTGCTTTATCTTATTCGTACACAATGGTGCATAGGGCACTCATTGCTACCCTATGTGCGGTGTATCTTGATCACTTTCAACAAGCAATAAGTGTATAAGAAAGAAAGGAGTGAGGTGTTATAGAATGGGATTCGAACATAGGATTTATAATTATGAATACAAGTATGTAACCACGCTACTATAAGTCGATTGTTACGTTTGTCAGATAGCTTTATCTAGGTATTTAAAACGAATGATTATCATTGTTACATCATTGAACTTTAATCTTTTAGTTGCTCAATACCCAAATCATTCATTTATATTTTAAAATAGATAATACTAATTATTACTACTGATAGATCAAATAAATTACTTGTATTTTAATGTAATTTATTTTAAGTTGTAATGTATTAGGTATTTATTATAGATCTGATGAAATAATCGTGGTATGTTGGTATTGGGTGGCAAAAAACTGACCTTGATCAACTAAAGATTTTGTGGCTTAAATAATTAAGGCTGAACGTTATGTAACATGGTAACAAAGAATTTTTAAGGCTGTGATAATGATTCATAACCACTTTATACTTGACTGACACTGACAGATCTTAGATTTAAACTTACATAAGCATACAATAATATTTTAATATATCGAGCAACTTCGAATATTTTAAATTTTAAATTTAAATTTAAATTTTCTTACAACTGTGCCACATTACATGTTCAATCCACCGTACCGTCTTTTTATTAAAAATTAATTTGTATGTTATTGTTCAATACGTCACTGCTTTGTTATTTCGTCGCAAGATGGAGCCAGTGTTAGATAAATGTCATTTGTGTCACAATAAAATAAAACAACACAACGTATTCGATTATGTAAAATAGGAAGTAATGCATACCTAATTACTATTACTACTTTACAAACATATAGTAATAATTAACATTGAATTGTCAAGGTTATTTTTACATCCAGCCAATACAATATTTATATAACCGCAAGTACTATTCTGAAAATAGCTTATCTTCTAACCGTGTAGTGAAAACATCACTCATATCACGTGATAAAATAATAACACCTTTTATTCATAAACACGCAGTACTAAATTTTATCAGTTGTGTTATTCTCAACACAGGTTATTTTATAACACCTCCGAATTAGGGATTAATAATGTTTTGTTTACTAAAAATGCTGTTTGTTTACGTTTTTTAATGTAGATTATCTTTAACATTCGTTCAGAATGCTCCTTAGTAAAATCAATAAAGCTTATGTAATATAAGGCGCAATTTCTAATAATAAATATAAGATTATAATAATTTACACTGGCATAAAAAACTACCTACGAACTATTTTTCAGTTGTTTAGATATAATAAACAAATTAACATAATTATTTGAATCTCGGTTTAGAACGAAAAAAAAAAGCTCTTGTCCATTTCCAAATTCAAATGTGATAATGCTCTCTTCCCATTGGCGGAAAAATTCAGATCGTAATAGAAAAATTTCGTTATTCCTCTTCCGCGTTCTATTTTTAAATGTACCAACGTCGTCTTTTGAAAATGGAATCAGGTGAAATACCCCAGCGGTCATTATTACCGGTCGGAGTGATGTAATAGCATTACGATTTGTGTCGTCATCCATCAAACAAAATGTCGTTTAGTTCTATTTTCAAAATTCCTAACGTTCGCGTTCGTTTGAATAAAATATGATTTTTAAACTTTGTAAGTATCTATAATTAACAAAACGTTTATTTACTAACTTAAAAATTCGAATTATTTATTTTCAGTTTTAAAAAAGACGATAAATTGACAAGGCGAAACAGCTATCAACGGAATATTTCAAAAGCTGAATTATTTATTTGTTAAGCTGATTAGTGATTACGGTTATTAATTTTATTACACTTACTTGCTCGTCCATGACCGCACCCTAGGTGAAGCATTTGGAGTCCACAAACTGTCTTCAACATTTTACATTGGTCGACATTGCCCGCGTCCCGCAGTTGAGATGTAAACTGTGTGTAAAAGCAACGGTGATCTAGGATGATCAATAGGCTGCGAATAAGGAAAACGAGGTTTGCTATAGATAATACACAATATTATTTATTGATTATATTATTTAAAATTTCTTCCTTATAGTATAAATCAAGAACTGCGTCATTTCCGATGTTATATTTATAGTTTTTTTTTTTATAACCGCAACAAAGTATGTATGTATGTAACATTGTATTTAAACATTATGTAATGTTATGTAGACATTGAAACTGCGCACGTATCATACGATTCTTAGAAAACTGCGCACAATTCTTGAATTCGTTTCCCGCCAATAAATAGTTAGTCACTAGCTTCTACGAATCAGGAAAATGTTTTTGAAAATGGAACCTTTAGTCGTTTTTATTTTAAAAAATAGGTACCTAGTACCTACCTACCTTACGTCGAATTTCTATTTTGAAATTGGAGCATTTTTTTAATGATTTGATCAGTAACTACCGATTTTGAAATTGGAACAGTTTTATCAATATTTCATAGTACCTACCTACCCAGGATATAATTTCAAATATGGAACATTTATATCTCTCACCATTCATTGTTTTTTTTTTAATGAATCCAAATTATTCATCGGTAGGGACCTAAATTTAATATTTTAACTAATACCGCCGATGTTATTTAAACATATAAAATAACATGAAATCCAGCCATCACGCAATATTCTCAGAGGGTACACATAGAGGATAGAACGCCGCACAAATCTTCACACACAGGTTTCGCATCCTGTAGATTTATAAGTACCTATTAGGTAGGAATTTTTTAGCGTAAATGATTACTATCCCTGAACTTTATAAAACATCTCTAGACTGCAAAAGGTGTTGTCCTGGTTTCGATTCCCGACTAAAGCAACGTAATAATAATAAAAATTGATAATTTCTATAGCGCCTGTCTCCACCAACATTGGTGTATTGGCGGCCAAGTGGATAGGGCTTTTAAAAATTAAATAAAAACATATTCAGTATACTTTTTTTTATTTGATTGCAACACGGAAAAGGAATTATAATCTTGAAATAAAAGTGGGTAAATAATCTGTAACATGTTCATAAAACAACCTCCCGTTATTTATCAAGCTATTTATCACCGTTAGCGCGCTTGCATGGTCTTATGAAGGTCACCGGTTCGATAAAATGCCTCCGTAAACCTACATGTGCAAGGTACGTACATTAAAAAAATATATATTTTAACTACCGACATTTTAAATTATATCTGTGAACGAAAGATTAAGAGAGATGAGTTCGTAAATCGAAAATTTAGTCAACACAACTATCTTCTCGTTATCCGCACCTAATGGTGCATAGGGCACTGCATTGAAACACCATGTTTCCTGACAGCGGTTGCCATAGTGAAAAAGCAGTATACTTCTTTAAGTTTTTAAACTTTATATGATGTCTACACGATTCTCTACACTTCTATCTTCCAAAGTAGTTTTTACCTAACTTTACTGCATACCACTCAATAGTATTTAACATCATATTTTATAAATTGGCAGTGCATAATGGAGTTCTGGTACCAACCCTTATGTATGGAAGCGAAGTATGGACTTGGAAAAACAAGGATAAAAGTAGATTGAATGCAGTTGAAATCCGATCTCTCAGGCTAAAACTATGTATGATAGGTGCACTAATGTTGAAATTAGAGCAGAATGCAAATCTGAGATAAGCATTATCGACAAAATTAAGAGAGGTCTTTTACGTTGGTTCGGTCATGTAGAGCGAACGGATAATGAAAGAACGGCTAAAAAAATATATGATGCAACTGTCCCTGGATGCAGAAGTCGAGGAAGGTCGAAAAAGACATGGCATGATCAAGTAAAACAAGTGCTTGAAAGTGGATCGACGTGCGTGCATGAGAAGATGTACGAATGTGGAGGAAGCAAGAGAAGTATGCCAAGACAGAGTGGTGTGGCATTCTATCCGCTCTGCCTACCCCTTCGGGGAAATGGCGTGATGGTTAGTTAGTTAGTTAGTTAATAGTAAATGTTATACCTACATACTTTGTAATTTTAATTTAATTTTACAAATTATGCATTTTAAATGTCGAATAGATTTAAATAAGAACACAAACATGTTACGAAATTGCTCACCTATTGTTATCAATATCATTTGTTTGATGAAATTTATAACGATTGAATTACATATTTTTTAGAAGCGTATATTTTGTTCCAGTTTTCATTTACAATCGAAGATGTCCGCCATCGAAACAAAAGACAATACGTTTATTGTTCTCGCACTGGCTACAATTAAAATTGTGTACAATTCAAACGAATTTCTTAAATAATGCACCCGTTTCATCGGGCGTTGCACAATTCTGACGTCATCGTTCAATGAAATAGCGGGAAAATTGAACAATATATCAACTTATAAATAAATAAAATATAAGTTTGAGATAAATAATATTTTGAGTGTTTCCAAATCACTTAACCCAGCCAATGACAGGTCATAAAAATAATTATATTCTCTTCCGCACTTGTCTGTTGAGATGTTAATAATTGTGATAAAATTTAAGGATTTAAAATTAAAATAAAAAATATTTTATATTTTAACAAATTAATTTTACAAAAGCTTATTTATTTATTGAAATTAATTTAACAATATTAACATAACGCTATTCCTCACCAATAAAAAAGACAAGCTCTAGTGCTTGGTGAGGGAGTTACGCTAAAATATAAATATAAGTACATAATATAAGTAGTAATCACAGTAAGGTAAATATAAGCAGAAGGTATAAGGTATAATAGTAGGTAGTAAATATAAGTAGTATAGTAAGGTAAAAATAAGTAGTACCTAATAGATGTATTTGATTAATTAATTCATCCAGTTTTACTTTCATCAATTTTCGGTAATAATTATAGTAAAAACTTAATATTAAATCTTGCATTTTTCTTCGATTTCACATTTATAAAATATATTTCAAAATTAATAAGTTGACCCCAAAACTATTGATTTATTTAAACCTCTTCTCCGAGCTATATGTATACACTAGTACTACTTTCCGTTGTACGCGCTTAATGGTGCATAGGGCACTGCATTGAAACACCATGTGCCAAACACCATATCTTTATCATTTTTATGACATTAATATTCATTATGATAGTCAGTATAGCGTGATTATATGTGTAGACGTGTCACATAATAGTTTCAATATGAACTAATAATTTATTCAAACTTATGTAATAATACATAGATCTTGTTTTAAGAACTTATTAAGAATATTGTCTATCCGTGACGTCACCGTTTGAAATTTTGTTACGTATGAAGAAACATATATTTTGATTTGAAATGTCAGGGTTAAGCACTTTTCAAGTGTTGTATAATATAGTTGAAAAACAATAGTTGCTAAACAATCAACTGATATCTAGACTGCAGAAATAATAAATTGTTATTATTGCGTTATCTTTCAACGGTTTTCGATTATAACAACGGTACTATAAAATTGTTGTATTTTTACTTGAAACCCAACAAAAAAAATAATTAGTAGGTAGGTACCTACTTATTTCATGCAGAGCGAATGGATGATGGAAGAACGGCTAAAAAAATATATGATGCGACTGTACCTGGATTTAGAAATCGAGGAAGGCCAAGAAAGACATGGCATGATCAAGTAAAACAAGTGCTTGAAAGTGGGCATGTAAGAAGTCGGAATAATCGACGTACGTGCATGAGAAGACGTATGAATATGGAGGAAGCAAGAGAAGTGTGCCAGGACAGAGTGGTGTGTCGTTTCTATCCTCTCTGCCTACCCCTTCGGAGAAATGGCGTGATGGTTAGTCAGTTAGTTACCTACTTGTTTGTATAAATAATAGCCATAATGTTCTATTTTCTCAATAATGCATTTTCTGTACCAATGTAGAGCCCTATGCATCATTATATGCGCAAAAGCGAAAGCTGCAGTAGTAGATCTAATCAGTCTGACCTTTTTTTTTATTATTTTAATATTTGAATGCATTGGGATTGAATAAAAAAAATTAAATTAGTCACATTTAAAAATACAAATTATTAACTAGGTATCGTAAATCGATATGCCTAAACAAGTATTATAAACAATGTCATAATAGTCAACGTGACGTATAAAATAATATTATTTACATACATAATAACCCGCGTATTTGGGCACATCTTATTATGAGGATAATTGTATAAGATAACTCAAAATTTTCAATTGAAACTTGTTTTACTCAAACTGATTCATTGACTCCAACAATTTTATTGAATTAACATTTTAATTTTTAAATTTAAATAACATAATATTACATATTATACTTATATGTAAACATGAATAACAATAATAAGCGTAATTTATTATATTTCAATATTAATAATTTTGGCGTAGAACATACTTAATACCTATTTTTTTCTGATCCAAGCTATGCCTATCGTTCTTATTTAAAAATAATTTGATACTACATACTTATATTGATGTTTTTTTAAAATTATACCAAGAAAGCCGAATTATCTGTTTTGTATTTTGTTTGGATCTTTTTCATTCGAATCCCGTTTGCCGCGCATTTTTGACGTTTGATTGCAAATGGCCGCGCTCGGTGTTGCATGCAACGCAAAATATGTAATAATCCCGATTATTCCGCAACCGTCCGGGTAGGTAGCGCAGTACCTGGCTACGAATTTCTCAAACAGTTTCACACGCGGCCTGTCTCTCTCTATGCAATATTCGTTGCACAGCCCCGGATGGCCTTCGGATTTGGATAGGAAACCTAAACTATTGAATAACTGAGAACGCGGCTGGAAAAACGATCATTTACCTACTTTAATATTGACAAACAAGCGTATTATAAGATACTGTAGCTATCTACCTAAAAAGTACTTTGTAATGTTTTGAATCACAGAGTTTCGCAAGTCGATTGTAGATATTTGAAACAGACAACAAAAAAACAGAAAACGTTTCTAGGTAGATTTTATATTCTAATGCTTTTCTACATTATGTTACGATAGTTTATACCCTTTGTGGGTTAAGTATTTTCAGGACACTGAATATTGGTAGAATTTTTTCATGAAGTTCGTGAAATTTATAAACAGTAGTAGATGCATTGATTTATTAATATATCTAGATCTGCCTTGCAGAGTAAATTATTTAGAAAAAGTAATGACACGGAGATTCTGCACCTTAATACTCTTACACGGGTACCTATCAGAGCCCTTCGACTGCCTGCAAGCATCCGCTCACACACCGCAAAAGGTATGGGCTATATATAGGGTTACAGTAACAGTATACAATACTAACCCGTTCCTTATAACTAAAAACTAACTAACCATCACGCCATTTCCCCGAAGGGGTGGCAGAGATAGAACGCCACACCACTCTGTCCACACTTCTCTTGCTTCCTCCACATTCATACATCTTCTCATGCACGCACGTCGATTATTCCGACTTCTTACATGCCCACTTTCAAGTTATTATGAATTATGTTCCTTATGAATTCTTAAATTTTACGATCCATCTAAAATGACTTTTTTTTTTCTTGTGGATTCGCTGTTCGCAATTATTTAGAAAGAAAACTTCTTTGAATATTAATTATTTAAGGCTATGTAAACAAATATAAAAAAACATTTACATGTGGAAAATTACACTATCTTTTTTGTTAATTTTTGTAGATGTAAAAAAAAATTGTACGCCATCTTTAAAATTCACTTAAATATTGCGCCATATTTAAATGATTTACATATATTTATTTTTAACTGAAAAAATATACACGTACCTACATAGATGTATGCGTAAATGTTTACAGCATTGAATTTTTTTTTCTCCGTGAACAATTTTTTTTCTTCTATTTTTTTGTATATTTTTAAAGATGTTATAAAAATATGTATTTGCCTCTAATCGTTTTTCCACTGCGTTCAAATAATACAAGCATAAATGCTGTCTTCGTGCGTATGTAGGCTTGTTACTCCAGAATTAAGTAAGATTAAGTAATGCTAAGAGCTAGAAGGGAAAAACATGTATCCATTGGCTTAAGTACCTACGTAAAAATTCTCGCAATACTTCATAATTTATTACAGATTACAAAACAATCCTGATTATTCATAAATACACAATAATTATGTGACAATATTATAATGTTGCGTTCACACTATCTATTTGGTGTATTTTTAGACCCAATCATGACTGTATATAACTTTACAGATTGATTTTATGTTTTTTTTTTTTGTTTATTTATTACCGTTAATGATTTCAAAATATGTTTCTTAATTTATAATAATTATTGCTATGCTGAAATCGTGATTCAATGCTTTATATTTTTACACGTTACATTATTATGACATATTTGCCGATTTTTTATTGTATCATCGTGTTTTCGGTTGAAATTTAAGCTGCAAAGGATGTTGGGTAATTTATGAACCAAAATAAAACGTTTTGAAATTTTGATCTTCACGAGATTACGATTATATATATATATATATATGTTCTACACTCATCTTTTGTTATACTAGAGTTGATTTGAAGTGATCTATGCATCATTAGGTGCTAGAAAAGTTTAAAAAATTTAATGTTGTCCCTATTACTCATTTAAGGCTCTAGATAAAAATATAATGGTACGAGTAGTAGTCGTTCAAGGTCTATATAAAGATTGTAAATTCCTAAAATTTTCCCCTATGCTCAGCTGGCAGATAATTCTCTAAAACTTTTAAGTGCTTTCCATTTCGAGGCATCAGGTTTCCGGCGCCCTGGGCGTCTGCTATTCTGTAAACATCTTACGTAAGAACCACAAAACGTAAACCTGACTTTTGATCGACCCTAGTTTGGAGACAATTTGACGAATCCATACGCTCCACATGGATAGATAATAATGGTGTGAACGGTTTCAAAACATCGCGACTTTAGTAAGTTGGAATTGCTTGTATTGACCATTACCATGACCATAGTACATATTGAAAACCTATTGATACCTTAGACTGGCGCTGAAGCGTAAGACTGATCATCTTGCCTTCATGTAATACGTGATAAAGGTTCACTGTACTTGAAAGATTCACTGTACTTGTAATTAGTGTATCAATGCAGTGCCCTATGCACCTTTGTGTGCAGTTTTCTAGTAGTAGATTGCTGGGCCAATAGGAATTATTTAGTCATGTAAGTTTAGCTACTAGGGTTCGGTTCTATCTTGCATCTAGCGACTTGATGCAAGATGTTGCAAGCAGACTAGATGACCGTGTACTTACTTCTCGCTTGCATAGTGACGCAAGCATGCGGAATTGCAAAATTGAACATTACCTACCTTCACATAATGCTAAAAAAAGGTTTAATTAAGTACCAGTGTAAACGCTGCTATGGCTCAATAGTACAATGGATGATAAACCTATACGTACTAGATACTAAAATTCATCATCATTTTGTATCTGCTTCCTATTTGGGGCATTTGGGTTCCACAAACGGACTCCATGCCAAGCGATCGGCCGCCAGTTCCCGTGCATCCTCCCAAGTCAGGTCCCGCAGCTCTGACGTGAACTGCCGACGGATTGTCAACAGCGGACGTGTCCAGGACGCCGAGAACCTGACGCCTTACAATGAAAGCCCCACCCTTTCCCTAGACTGCTTTAAAGACTATTGAGTCTTTTTTCAGTCCAGCCAACTCTACCGATTTTTTCAAAAAGCTAAACCGCGATTTTAAGATTGTTTAGTGTGATAAAAATACAGATGAACTTACGGTTATGTACGCGAACAAATGCTTTCCTTGTACCCCTACCACTGTCTCGGCTTATGCATTATAATTGTCATTGTTTCCATCACCCAAACCAACCAGAGTCGGCCCAAATTAACAGTGGTAGGGATGTTAGTTTCTACCCCGATCATTATTTATTAGTAATTACCTGACGCCTTGTCAAATGATAAATGACGAGGGTGGTGGACCGGTGGTAGTGTCGCACACTATGAGTCCAACGATTCTAGGCTCGAGTCCGCACTCCGCCACGACTTTATTCCTACGTTCACACACAAGTATTTACAAATTGATATACGCAGTATCGAAAGATTGCATAGACTTATATTCGTAAGAAGATAGGACATTGAATATATTTATTTTTAAATTAAGTATATTATTTAAAAACTAAGATAGTTGCAACACTTTTTTTAAGTCTGGCAACATTGTCGATGTTACATTTGATGCAACGATAGAAATGTGATATTGCATGTAAAGATGAGAAAACTGCATCTTTATGTAATGAGGTGATTTCAGTTATGCTTAGCTTTAATTACAATAATACGGTAAACGTTTATGTAGTGAGGTTGAACACATTTACGTGTGAAAACGCACCTTAACATAACAGATTACTTTTTTTTTTAAATAACCTAAAAAAAATTAACAATTTAAAATACTGTCAAAATTAAGAAAATTACTACTACTACTACTCTCCCTTATCTTCAATCAATGGTGCATAGGGCACTAATACACTAGTGCAGCGAATCTTGATCATTTGTTACATGAAGGCTAGATGATCAGTATTACGCTTCTGCGCCAGTCCTAGGTAGGTATCACATATGAAATATTTTCATGTGAAAAAGAAATTTAAATACTTAATAACAAATAATATGGTCTAATTTTTGTTAGGGTGCTTATCCACACCGCTATTTAGGTTTTTATATTTTTTACATTATTAACAAACTTTTTTAAGGAAATGTCATGGTTTAAACAGGATTACGAATAAATTAATATTATTTCATTATGGCGCATTTCATTTTTCTCCGCGTATGAAAATGGATAGCGGATATAGTTGAGGTGGACAAAAAACAATTCTTGACAGTGTCGTGTGTAGTTTCCATTGAAATGCAAAATTTTGTAAGTAATTATTGATAAATAATTAACAATCGACATAAAAAACCAACACAATAGCCACGATTTTGTATCAAAGCATTAAAAATAGGGCTATTACAGCAATTATTGCAATATGCAATCGTTGTATACTATTTATTAGGCCTAGTTTACATGGGCACGCTAATCTTGCCTCTAATTTGATGTCAGGCTGGCGCCGAATTCTCGCTTCAAACAGTTTACAAGGTATCTACAAATTAAAAATGTTTGCTGTAGTAAACTGTTTTACTGGCATTTTTGTTTATAATTTTATTCGAGCGAATTTCGTTCTTTAGATGGCGTGTAAAATAAAATAAAAAATATAAAAAAATTCATTCAGCTGTACGGTAAATTCAAAATATTCGTAGAACACTCTATGTAAGGAATGGGTTAGTATTGTGAATGAAATCTATATAGTCCACTCCTTTGGCGATTTTTTTTGCATTTTGATGAACGGCACAGTACGTATAAAATGTGGAAAATAGTCATTATTAATCATAGCTGGGACCTGAGTACTCGTAGAATAGGTATCTAAGACTAATTTCACGAATGACTTTTACGAGGCGATGATTTGCGAGACTAGCTTGTACGCCTACTCATTGCCTATCTAAACTAGGCTTCATACGTTGTGTGGCAAAACCTTTGGGCGCCGAGTTGCTGAAATAGCCATTATTACATAATAATCCTGGCTTGCGATAATCGCTCTTATGGCAGCCGTAATTAGGACCAATAGTGCGCGCGCATTTAGTATTGCACCTAACCTCAAAAGTTTTACCTTACGACCGGATTTCGCAACAGATGTCGTTGACTTCGGGATTGCGCAGGAAAAGGCAAAACGCCGTACGCTGCATAATATTTTTAAGATCGGAAAAACTCGTGAAATGTTTCAATGCACGCAGATTGCGGAGTTTTGAAATGGCATTTCAAACGGATATTTCAAGCGAGTTAGTTTAGGTAATATTAGGTACGTCTACTGTCAGAATACGTAATTTTTTATGCCAAGGTAAAGAAATAATATTGTTCTCGTTTGATTGTTATTATTTCGGTTTTGTAATTAGGATCTAAACTCGTATTACTTAAGAGCAATAACATGGTGCAAAGGGCACTGAAAATTATCCATACAATTCCATAAAATTATCGTCTTTTTTAGTGAAGAAAAAAATGTAGATAATTTAGTTTTTTCTTTGTGTTTGGTTTTTTTTGTACGAGTATGAACTTGCATTCTTGTAAACAATGTATGAAATAAGGATTTGTTCATTTCTGAGAAACGAGGTAAGTACTTCAGAAGTAATCTAACAGTATTATGATTTATCCAAGTATTTCAATTTTGGTCCTGCTTTTGTATAATCTTAGATAACTGAGGGTAACAAAAAAAAGATAGGAGACTAGTTGTAATGAAGTAAGAGTCAAATATTATTTATTTTTATATTTTATAGTTATTTCCCTTCTTCTTTTCTTCTTGTAAAATATGTCAATCTAATACCTTGTATATTTTTTAATTATCTTTTTTTCTCTTTTGCCTCGTGCATGCTGCTTGTAAAAGAGTGTGAACACGTTCACATTGACATTCACAGTATACCCACAAACAGGCTATGCCTTGTATTTCAATTTTGTTTATTTCTTCTTATGTATATTGTGATTTTATATTTTTTTTTGTAAACAAAAATTTTTCTTTTGAAATGGTAAAAAAAAAAAAAAAAAAAAACTATGGTTCTTATCCAGAATCCGTGGTTTTAACCACTAGACCACCAACCGATTCGATTCCGGTTCGGATCAGATTGATTTTACAATTTTCGATGTTTCAAATTTTTTATTCAATTTGGTACGTACGCTGTTGTGATTTAAACCGTTTTTAAAAATTCTGAAGGAATTACAAATTTAAACCTGAAGTTCGTATCTATTATTTTCCCAGTAGCAGTAACAACGGTCGCAGTCTAATCGCCAGGCCGATAGAGCCCAGTACCAGCTTGTCGGCTAGACTGTGACTCATGTTGTGGAATCGAACGTGACACAGTTTCGAAATAAAGCGCGGTATTGTACGAAGCTAATTTTTCAGTTTTTCGAAATAATGTTTCCAGATTGATATATTTATTCAGTTTACGAGATTTTATTATTGATTAAAATGTCAGAATAAGTATATCGCGTGTCGTAATTCGTAATCATGGTTTTCCAACTTATCTAGGCAAAAGTACATTTTATTTTTTTGCCAAAAAAAAATACGTACGGCAACACTGTTGTTTTTTTAATGGTAAAGACACTAGCTTTTTGAACTATGGTTTTGGATTCGATTCCCGGTGAGATTAAATATTTCAATAAATGCAGATTATTTTATTGCCATTTGAATAGTTCAGAATAGTGGTTTTTAAAAATTAGTTGGTTTTTTTTTTTTTTTTTTTAAACTTTAAAATGTTGGGGTAAATCCGGAAGCGTGGCTCAAACAAACACCTTAATTCGTGTATAATATATTTTTATTTCTACCTTTTATTTTTGATACGTTATTTAGTAACTTATCTAACCAACTTGAAGGAAATAAAAAATATTGCCAGGGTTTTACGCAAAACCCTGTACTTCTGTGTCTATTCACCCCAACCCCACCATGTAATCAAAACAAAATGTTTGTAATGATTTACATTACAAAAAAGAGCTGAAGTAGTCATATATTTCGTAAAGTTCCAATATGGGGTAGTATCGTACTAACCCAAGTTTGTGTGGGGGTCTATATCTCTTATCAGTTTCATTGCCCCTCATGCGCTTACCGCAATTTAATGCATGGCCTAGAATATTTGAATACTGTAACAATACAATAAGCGTTTCCCCACCGGCGAGCGGCGCCGTTTCTTCGCAACATGATCTTGCTACAACGAAACGCGGTCATCGCCTTTGTTACCCGTGAATCATAATACCTTATTTTCTGTTACGTTTTAATGGCAGGCACCGATTACCGGCACTCTTACATAATTTGCCACACAACGAACCGTGGCGCAGTATGCCGCGCCGCTAGGAAACTAGGTTAAGAGCAAAATGTACCGTTGATTACAGCATTCTAGGTGTTGCTGGTACGGGAGATTGCCAACTGACGAGCTGCGGATCAGACAGATTCATTAAATCTATCCACTAAGTTTATTAAATCTATCCACCAAGTTCATAAAATCTATCCACCGAATTCATTAAATCTATCCACAAAATTCATTAAATCTATCCACCGAATTCATTCAATCTATCCACAAAATTCATTAAATCTATCCACTTAGTTCATTAAATCTATCCACCGAATTCATTAAATCTATCCACTAAGTTCATTAAATCTATCTACAAAATCCATTAAATCTATCCACCGAATTCATTAAATCTATCCACCGAATTCATTAAATCTATCCACCAAGTTCATTAAATCTATCCACTAAGTTGCATTAAATCTATCCACCGAATTCATTTAAATCTATCCGCCAAATTCATCTAATCTATCTATAAAATTCATTAAATGTATCCACCAAATTTTCCATTTGCAATCGGTTTTTTACCAGTTTTACCACTCGGCCTTTTCTCCCCAGATCATAACACTTCAGTCAATAACTGAGAATGATACAGATTTAGCAAATCTATCTGCCAATTTTCTTTATTCCACCACTCCTCTTCAGTATACTTTATCATTATCAAGCCTAGTGGTACAGATTTCAACAAAGCTAGGGACAAAATTTGCCATTTGTTGCTCTTAAATTATTTGTCTGTGGACCAAAATGTTATAGATATGAAATTCAATAAATTTCCTTGACAAACCACACGTCTTTTGCCAATTTTACCATTGTAAACTGAATTATGATTGTATTACAAGTTCAATAAATTTGCTTAGATACACTACATCACTTGTCATTAAATGACTTTAATTTGGACAAATTTTGACAAATTTTATATCACCAAATCCCAATTCTTCTCAATGTTTGTCATTCCAAATGAAAAATCAGTATTTTTAAAAACATCTGTAACGTATATGTTTTAGATTTTAACCCGTAACCATTGTACATTGTACAATAACTAAATATGATTATTTTTGCAATCACCGTAAAGTTTTGAGTTAAAAAACTGCAATATTTGGTAATTGATACAATTATCTTGGTTGCACACTCCTGCAGCCGTATCTTCTCTGCAGATGTACTTTTACGTTTAGTATCTCTTTGACACCATTTTGCCACCCATTCATTTCAAAACTAGTTCTTTTGCAAGTAAAATCAATTTTTAGCCCAAAACCAATTTGATGGAATAACATATATTTTCATGGAATATCAATCAATATCACTACGGGAAAAGTATTACTTTTAATTTCAGAAGATTATTAGAAG